>OX579655.1:14882725-15141552 GCA_951230895.1 Carpatolechia fugitivella | reverse complement strand
TGATGATTTTGTGTAACCACAGAATCCTCGTTTTCTGTTACATGTTACAACCCACACGATAGAAGATCGAAAGTTCGAAAAAGCATTTATTCTATTTTGTAAGAAGTAGCGATTCTAGCGCCGCAGTCATAGAGGTCCAATATCCACGGTCTTTCAATAAACAGGGCCAACGACCCGCATTGTTATTGTGAACCCAATTACGACGACAAAAGATTTAATTCCCCAGAAGGAAGAGGTTCGTTTTGTGTAAGAATTTGAAATTTGAATTGCGAATAAATAACAATACTAACGGCTGAATAAACAGCTTTCGTAAGCGCGCCTTCTGTTTACCGCCAGAATACTTGTAAAAACGCCATTTTTGCTTTTCCCGATAGAGCTGCACCTTATATTTATTGATAAAGTTCATGTTCCCTGAGGGCTTGGGTAAAATTCGTACGAAATTCGCAATAAAATTTGACAAATGTCAAACAATATAAGCAATACAGCCAGTAATATAGCCAAAATAAGAAATGAAAAAACACTTTACGTGTATCAAAGGAAACCAATACTTTTTGTTGCGAATTTATTTTACAATTTTGTTGGTGTGTTATGTTGAATTACAACCTTCTAGTACTAAGAATTTTTGAGGTGAGGCGCGGACCGACAGACATACTTAGCGAAAATACCCTTATATTTCCCCATGTCCGTTTGTCTGCCTGTACGTTGTTCCTTGGTGACCATTAAACCCTAAAAACATTGCTCATAATACTGATTTGTTTTATTACAATTCGTGATAAAGTGCAAAATACTGATAGCCATTGAAGCAGACAAGCTTTTGAGTGATGATTACATTCCGGAAGTCACAGCCAAGTTCCAACTAAGGATCTGGTGTAGGAGAAATATTGGACAGCGTAGAACCGATCAATGTAAGATCCTTGGACGAAATTTTGATTCAGCAGTTGAAGAATTTTGAGTGATTTTAATTTTTTTGAATGCACGCACAAACCTGTGAAGAAATTAATTGGAGGTGTAAGAAGTCAACGACATACTTACATACTTAAAGTCACGCTTCTTTCCCGGAAGGGTAGGCAGAGACCACGTCGTACGTTCAAGCCTCTCGATGGAGACATAAATGTAAGCCCATATTGCATAGTATGTAGAAGAAACAGATAGTGGTACTAGCCAAAAATAACAGATTTTATCATGGATTTGTGCAACTCCACAACAGGAAGAGTTTTTGCATAAATTTAAATATATGGCTCAGTTGCACTATATCACTAAGCGTTTCATTTTTATGAAAACCATTAAAAGTTAGACAAGAATTCAGGATGCAAGCAGACGATGGGAGAGGAAATAGGTTTTTAAACCCGGGAATAACACATGTTTTCAACTTTTAAAACATGTACGTAGGAGTCTGACATTACATGTTTCAATGTTAACATTGTTTCTTCCAGCTAATGTATAGTGTAGCGTTTTAAAAAAAGGGCTAGCTAACCTATGGTTGTCAACCACAGGTAAAACGTGTAATTTAGGAGAATAAAGAAAGATTGAGTTAAATTTGTCCAAACAGTATAATTAAAATTTAAATAGATAAAGATATTGCCAAAGATTAAATCGAAAAAGGGATAAGCAGAGGGTCGGGTCCTGAGGGGACTCCGTCGATAAAGTGTAGGTGTTCTTAGTGTTGTGTTGTGTGTGTCGATGTAGGAATGTATAAAAATCCGCGGAGTTCCCTAAGAGAGTGAAAGCCAAACGGGAACCAAAAAGGGAAGCCCAGAGCAACCTAAACGGCCTTTTTAGAATTTAGAAATGGAATTTTAATACAAAATGAAATTTGGCAAAATCGCGTAGTACAAAAGTATACAAAAATCACAATCAAAAGATTTTACAAAAAATTTGTCAGATGGGCAGTAAGCATGGGGGAACTCCTTTAGGTTATCCAATTAATACAAAACACATGTAAAAAAACCACGGACCAAGTAGGACTTGGTCCGTGAAAAAAACAATGTTAGATGATGTTGACAAGGTGACGTAAATCATGTACGACTTAGCTCGGCCGTTAGTGAGCTCGCAGAGAAGACTCCATGGGTTCCAAACGCTTGCGATGCAGAAACCACAGCCAAGCCTCTGCCGCAATGTACGGGTCAGGAGCAGGTTTCAGTATGAAGCAGGTACTGCGTTCTGACCATTGGCTGGCTACAGATCGAAGATCGAGTCCGTTGAGTTATGTCCGTATTCAGTTTCCGGACGGTCCGTATTCAACACGGAATCACAACAACCAAAAAACTCCAATTCCAGCGCTTTATAGCTAAAATTAAGAGCTGCAAAAATTTATATCCACGCACTTTTATGCAAAATTAATTGTTAAAATCAATGCTAAGATGCTTAGCAGAACTCACCAAAGCAAAAAAAAAAAACAATTTAAAAAAAGGTCAATCAAAGAAAATATTAAATTTGAAAAAGTGACATAAAAAACCAGCCAAAAGAAAAAAGAATCATACCAAAAAGGTTATTAAAAAAACATGCAATAATGCTGCAATAGGTAGTGTCTCAAGTGAAAAAGACTACGTTTTATTGATGATGATTAATCCTTTAGCTCTTCGAGGAGCATACCAGGGCCAGAACAGTTTTCAACGCTCTTCAATGTACTACGTTTTATTAAGCTGATTTTATTCTACCAAATATAATGCTCAATGCATGTTATACAATAATAGCTGTTCGACCGTGGCTACGTCAGCGTTCGCGAAATTTTCGTATCATAAAATAACAGCGCCATCTATAAAAGTAGAGAGAAAAAAGGTTTAAATGAAAACCAGCGCTGTAGTCACATTGTCTGTAACATTAGCTGAGCTAGTATAGTTAGCTCTATTTGATATCCAGTGTCAGCACACTGAAGCGCCAGCGCGCTTGGCACTAGTTATTTAAGGTTATCTTAAGCCGGTAGTGTATTTATGCATAGTACTATGTCATTTATGTTTTAGATGTCAAATATAATGTATTTCTTTCTTTCTTTATAACATACTTTTCTATTCTGAGCGCAATAATAGATTGCGCTGTCCGTCAAGCCAAGTCCGTCGTTTTAAGTATCAAATTTTATACTATTTTCATCAAAATCGATTCACTATTTTATTTGTGAAAGTGTAACCGATACACAGATTTACTTCATCATTTATCATATTAGTAAAAAAAGATAAGGATTTAAGAAAATAATCTAATTAAAAAGTCTTATTATCCAGTTACGTACGAGCAGTTCATCTGAAAAACCACTTTGTCGTCAAAAGCAATCGTGCGGCTAAATGCCTATTAAACTTTTATATTCCAGTAGCAAACTATAAAGTCCACAACTAAAACTGGATTAGTAACGGCTTTGTTAAAATTTTGTGAAACCTAAATCGCTTCCGTCCTGGTCACATTGTTAAAATTTTGGCCGGAAATATGTTTTGTAAATAATGGAGGGAAAATTTTGCAGAACTGTGGAAAACAAAATGGCCGCTCATGGCTCGAACTCGCACAGTAATTTTTTTTTATATCTGGCACGATATGTATAAAACGTAGAACTTGAAAATAAATTCTAAATTTACTAACGAAAGTCTTATTAATTAAGGTTCACATTAGCAATAAAATTCTTATAGAAGTTCAGTTAGATCTTGTATTTTTGAAAGGAATATTTTCATGCGTTGGCAGCAAAGTATTTTAGCTCTTCAAAAGAAGGCATTGTAGATAGTAATTTTAGAGCTACTCTTAATGTTTTTCTTTTTTAAATATTTTTTTTGTTATTTTCAATAAAGTTTTCCTAGATGACGTATGGTTAATGGTCACAAGGATTTGTTTACCCATAACATCACCATAATAATATTATCGTCGCCAGATTTTGTAATTACTTACTCACTTTTTTCGGTGTAATTTAAATATTTCTGTCCAAAAAACATTATTATTCATTTTCATTCCAATATGCAAATGTGAGAATAATCAAAATGGTTCCCTCAATTCAAATGCATTGGACGATAAAATTAGAAACGTTTACGTTAATAACATGAAACACCACTGTGTAGCCAAAAGGGAGATGCAAGTTTTGAAAGGTTTGATTTATTTGATAAAAAATATGTTATTAAAAACCAGCTTCAACAAATATAAAGCGTGTTAATTCAGTTGAAAACAACGAAGGTGCCACTTCAAATAATGAACTTTATGTACTAGGTAGTACCAGTCTATCTCTCAAACATATATGGAGTCTTCTATTGTGAAATATACTGGATGAGAAAATTTAGTTTTAAAAGTCCCAGTTTAAGTACAGCGCGACACACACGTGGTAATAAATTTTGGAGTTTATTGGAAACGCTGTCAAATTTTCAGCCAATGATTACCACTTCCTGTGGTTATACAAGCATTCCCTGCCAATTATGTGGTATTTATTTTATTATTTATTTTTATTATGTTGGTAACATAAGTTCCTACAAAATTTGAATTTCGATTACCTATTTCATAACATCCACTAATAAAAAGAAAACATTAAATGTATTTTTTTATATTTGAGCGATTGCTTTAAATCTGTCTTGTTAGGGATTAGATGTGTGAGATGTCTCTTCATAATTTTTTATGGGTTACCTGAGTGAAACACCTTTATCATCACAACGTCGTCTGAGGTTAAGTTGTAACTTCAGAATATGTTATTTATCTTAAAGTTCGATGACCGACTCACAAACAATACTATCAGAAGAAAACAGCTTTAACTGGAAGATTCCGATTTTAAAATGTTAACCAACCAAATACCTTCCAATTTTAAAATATTTTTGAGCAAGTTGACAAACTCCAGGTTGAACTTACGACGTGAAGATACCAAGATCTTTCCATCTATTATACAGACCTAGTCACTTACTCTTTGTCAGCCTTTACCTGAATATCTACCGTAATTTTCTCATGCTTCAAACGTATAGACTAATTTCCGCTCAACCCTTTCAGAATTAGGAGAAAAGAGGAAGGCAGTCTTACAAAATGAGCGTCTACGATCCGGGGTGAGAGTATGTTAGTATAAAGTGTTTGCGACACAGAAATTGGGACACTCCTTTGGTAATGCAATGTGAATTTTATGAAAAATAGAAGTGAAAAGCATAATTTAAGCTGAATTACCTTTAGAATTTGTTAGTCACAAAGTTCGGGAATCAGTTTCGATATCGAGGACACCTCGGCGAGTTTATTATTTTACCCAGAAGTGAGTAAAAATAAAATTACCTAAGGACAATAGAGTAAGTAGCTTATTACAGAGCTGTTAGTCACTATTTGGGTGATAGTTTTTTTTTTTTTTTATTAAAATTAAACCCTGATGTACAACAAAATGTTTATTTTTTAACTTAGAAATAGGATACTTACTACTATAATTAATATTACGTTGACCTCCTCTATTAGTATTAAATAAAACAGTGTCTTAATAATGACAGAGTGGTATTGGGTGTTTCTATTCTCCAATATCTGTGCGTCACCAAGATAGGACGATGCGGGTAAAGACATAAATAAAAGATTTTATCGTATCTACCTACAAACTCGCCCATATAACTGCTCCACCGAATACCGACATGCTTATTTGTCAGGAATCTGATAAATATCTTTCGAATATTTCTCAGATATAGTAACTTCAGAATATTTGAAATTCGTACGAGCACTCGTATACCATTTGCTACAGATCCGTGGGTTTCCAAAAGAAATGTCAGTTCAAAAGTTCCTTCGCATATGCAAACTCGATCTCGAACTCAAAGTGATCTTTATGAAGTTTTATATTTCCAGTAGTGCCCGACTCAATTTGGCTCAAGATTCTCAAGTATTCAAAGTGGCTGAGTTCTAGCAGATTTTAATGCTATGAAATACATTTGCTTGGCATTTTCTTTTTTAAGACCTTTAAAGTCTTTTGCTTATTAAAGGACTTCGTCTTGCAAGTTTGTAGCAATGAGATGAGGTGAGTACAAAATATTGCAACGTTGCTTTTTGAAGAAATTGTTTGAGACTTCTTGACTTTTTTGCAGGAATTAAGCTTAGAGATTGTGATTCGTTCCCATTTAGTACCCAGATATCTGGACAGCATGTGACTTTTAATAAGATGCTGCAGAAACAGAAAACAACATTACCACATAGACACCATCTTTCTGTGCGTCAGCTTGATTTCCTATCTTAACAATCTTATCCATTCTTCAGTGTCTTTCTTTTTCTTAGCGGAGCATTATTTGCCTGATACAAACCTAAAACCATTGAAACTCAACTCGCGAAATGTGAACGGCCATCAGCAGCGACAAAATTCCTATGCCTTCAAAGTGCGGGTCCAATTATAAGCAATTCATGGACCTTTTGCTCGAGTAGCACTTTAGAATTCGCCAAATCTAATTCTAAGTTGAAATTGTCGGACTCGTTCGTCCATTACTTAAGGTTGGGTCAGTCACCCTGACCTTTCCACACTTTCCACAGATCGTGTCGGGCCCTTAACTTCAACAAGAATGATATCGCCATTTGTCAGACTTTTAAAGGCTGTAAGTAGCACGTTTCAGTTGGATGTTTTTGAATAGTGAATTGACAACGTTTTGGAAATACAAGTAGGTTTGTTATAAATAACGGTTCTTATCCTCTCACGAAAAATTAGAATGAAAACGGTTTCTTTTGGTATGTTTTTTTATGTTTTGGCTAGGTATGAAAAAAAAATACCTATAAACAATTTTATCCTGCTAATAAGTAAATTTGAGCGAACATGAAGTTAATTTGTAAAAATAAAGAAATTGTTTGGTTTGTGCCCCGTAGCCTTGTCAGTATGTCTTCATTTATTGTAAGTATCTTGCAAAAATAAACCCATAATAATTCTGATTATCAAAATTAACTAGGGACCGGTAAAACTTTTATCGTTCGAGATAGAACATTAGAATACAAAAATTTGTCAGCTTCTCAAAATCAACTGATTCCTTAATTTTTCATACTTTTATTACATGGGGAGTATATTGACATAAAGTTAGTTTACAATTACCAGGTCCCAAATCCTATTCTTATCATAAACATATTATGAATGACTAAAATCGTATTGGGCTTGCTAAGTCTATTTCAATAAAGTTAGGATTCATAAATTATTGTACTTTGCCGGTCTGCCTTTACTAATAGAAATTGACCTCTGAACAGATATAGGTAATAGAAATCTAAAACTAATACAACAAAGTCGTAAATGCAGACAAAATCCATTAAAAACCACCATCATATATAGCATTTGACGAAAGTGACATTGTGTTAGCAGAAAATTGAGCAGATAAAGTAGATGACATTCAAAAGGGACATTTTACCCTTGCAATTTGACTAATCCCTACACTACAAAACCGGGCTTATCCAACCCTGTGGCAAATAATAAACCCCGAAACACCTACTTGGAACTTCCGCACGTTCTTACATTAACTTTAGAAGTAGTCCAATATACTGTGAACAATACTGAAGAACACTTTAAGTTCAGACTAAGTGTAGTATAAAGGTTCGGGTGAAAGATAACATTATCATAAAGAGTAATCCTGGAGCTCAGAGTGTTGGTGGTATAGATAGCAAGAGTCTTGTTTTGACATTGAAGAATATAATTTATTTTGATGCTGGTAGTATTGTAGTTAAGGTTTAAACATGCAAGTTTATAGCTTTACATTTTTTAATGAGATAAGCCAGCCAGGTATATTAAGTAACAAGATGACAAATTTAATTTTGATAAATTTAACTTTTATCATAATTTATTTGTTGTCATTTTCTAGATAAGTTGGGCATTGGTATCCTTCACAAAATTTAATGATCTCCAAACCATCCTTTTTTACATTACGTTTGGCAACCATGGTTGCCAAGGACGTCCGACTCGTTAAACTATTTAATAAAAGGGAGCCTTATGTGCCGGTAAAGAAGAAAGCACATTTCTATGATAGAAGCATTTTTTCTGAATACTTCACAGTCTGCTCGTCCAGTTTTATAATCATTAATCAAAAAAGTTGTCATTGAATGTTGCACTAATGTAACAGACTTTTGACTTGCCAGCGATTTCTCTCACACCCGTTCACCAAACTTCAACACATAGCGTTTCTATCTCCAATGGTCTGAGAAGCAAGTAAAACATCGTAACCTAAACTTTGAAGCTTTTATCTCCTCAAATCGTTGACTCCGTTCCAAGTCCCAACTTGAGAACAATACAATTCATGTCAAGGGGTTCGATTAATGAATTTGTTGAGATGGAGCGAAGCAACCAATGTGAAGTAGGTTTTATGTATAAGATTGTTTTGCCAATATTCAACATTATTTCTTGTTTTCATTAAAATTAAGGTGCAATAAACATGTTATACGTATTACAGCAATTTTTTTTTCAGAACTAAAAGAACTTTTAATTGAAGAAGAAATAGTTTGAATTTATCTTTTAAGCTGATATTATTTTGGTTTAGCCTTGCTCAAAATTCTCATAGTCATAAAATATCAACGAAATAAATTATTATTGATTTAAATAAATTTCAAGAAACAGCGTGTCGTCGGTCTATTGTATCATACCATACGCTTGCGCTCTCTAATAAAACCATGCACGCTGAACTTTCTGATCTATTTCTTCATAGAGGTTGGGAAGTTCTCAAATGTTGTTTATCTGAGAAATCGACATTGTGGGTGTTAAGATGCTTTAGCAGAGGAGCGGTGGATACAGGGTTTATGTTTGTTTGGGAAAAGTTGAGTTCAAAATTTAGTTTGAAGTTGAGTTTACAATTCAAATAAGACACGATCTGGATGTTTGTTATAAGAGTCTTCTTTTGTATTTTTTTAAGACTGTATAGAGTTGAAACAGCAGAAAACTGAAATAAAAGAACTTTTAGTTAAGTAAGAGCAAATCAATATCAGAAAACTATATAACTCATTATCATCATCCGCCGAAAGATGTCCACTGTTGGATAAAAGACTGTCCCAAGGATCTCCACAATGACTGATCATGCGCTGTCGAAACCAGTTGTCTCGCACGATCTTTACCAGGATTTCAGTTTACTTTGTGGGCCTGCCCAAATAGTTTCTTCCGGTGCGTGATCGCTACGGGCTTTCTTCCCAAAGTGGCCATCAGTTCTCCGTGCAATGCGCTCCACCACCACATAAGTTATGTAATTCTTCAAACAAGCGTTAAAAATTACAGTTTTTTCAATAAAAAAAAAAAACAAAGTGTTAAGGGCGTCACAAACGGTTAAGATGCGATCTTATCGTACGATGCAGCCAGCTCTCTCGTCGCCATTCACTTTTTGTGCAAAGCGGTCAAGCAGAATGGCCGGTCACTGATTGATTTGGCCATTCTGCTTGACCCCCGCTTTGCACACAAAGTGAATGACGACGAGAGAGCTGGCTGCCTCGTACGATACGATATCGTAATTTAACCGTCTGTGACGCCCTTAACCTGAATAAAGCAAAACCTTCATCCATCCATATCGGTAGCTTCATCCATAAAGTTAAGCATTGTTATAAGAATCATACAAAATAACCCTTCACAACTAATAATGAACAGACAAAGTAAATCAATATTTACTTATTAAAAATTAAAAATGTTATCCAGTCTAAAACTTTTTTAAAATCATTATAAGAAGTTTGGCATTGTATACGATACGTACACAAAGAAAACTTCATTTTGGTTTTAGTCCGAATTATAGAACTGACCCCAATGCTGTACAAATGACATCATTTTTCTACACCGTATCTTGACCTCCCAAAGGTCACAATCACATATCCAACCCCTCCGTCCCAGAGGCGAGCTACAAATGGGATTGCCCTTTATTTTCCCGCTGAACAGTAGCCGGCAATAGCTGGAAATTTCCGGATCAATCCGGTATTAACAAGTCCCTGTGGCGACATTAGGTAGCCTAGTTCAGAGGATTCACAGCCTGTTTGATTTGGTACGAAGTGTGAAATTAGGGTAACACAGTGCCTAGTAGTACTAATGTCTCTAAAAATAGGTATCTACCTGCAGATACTTGGGATATATAATATTCATGAAGTTTTATTAGCATTTGTTTTTCTTTTAACAAGATTTGTATGGTGTTTTGGTCTAGTGGTAAAACGTGGTTCCCTACCTACCTCTGAAAAGTTGTGATTTTATGTATGTATGTGTATGGTCCCTTTTTTCATCGTGTAGACCTTTGTCTTTTTTGTTATAGTAAAATTGTACACGCACATAGTAAATTGAAAAAAAAAAAAGCGGCCAAGTGCGAGTTGGACTCGCCAATGAAGGGTTCCGTAGCACCCTAGTGTCAGTGTTATAGAACCGCCAAAGGCCACTGACTTGGCTCGTGTAACGACTAGATAGTAGCCGCGGTTTACGATTTACGATTTATGACGTATTAAAAAAAACTACTTACTGGATCTCGTTCAAACCAATTTTCGTTGGAAGTTTCTATAGTAATGTAAATCATATATTTTTTTTCGTTTTATTATTCTCTTATTTTAGAAGTTACAGGGGGCGGGACACACATTTTACCACTTTGGAAGTGTCTCTCGCGCAAACTATTCAGTTTAGAAAAAAATAGTATTAGAAACTTCAATATTATTTTTTAAGACCTATCCATAGACACCCCACACGTATGGGTTTGATGAAAAAAAAAATTGATTTTCAGTTCTATGTATGGGGAACCCCCAAAATTTATTGTTTTGTTTCTATTTTTTTATGAAAATCTTAATGCGGTTCACAGAATACATCTACTTGCCAAGTTTCAACAGTATAGTTCTTATAGTTTCCGAAAAAAGTAGCTATGACATACGGACGGACAGACAGACAGACAGACATGACGAATCCATAAGGGTTCCGTTTTTTGCCATTTGGCTACGGAACCCTAAAAAGCACGCATCCACCCATATACACCGTGAAATGTACATCGTTTTGTTCCCGTCGTGTAGTGATAGTACCCGTCAAACTGAACAACTTTTCGCGAAAAAAAAAATTCCTGCGTCAAAAAAATTTTTGGTCTCTCCATACAAAGTGAGACTTTCGACCGACCCATTTTGTATGGAGAGACCAAAAATGTTTTTGTCACAGAATTTTTTTTTTTCGTGAATAGTTGTTCAGTTTGACGGGTACTATCACTACACGGCAGGAACAAAACGATGTAAATTTCATGCTGTACATGCGAAACACTATTATTTTCTTACTGGCCTTGTAGATGCTGTGTGAGGCGAACATCCTCAGCACTTTTATCGAGCGCTCAAACAAAAAGCGCGTTATGAAAACTTATAGAATAGGTTTTCTTCTTTTTCTTCGTCTTGTCGATGGTTCATCTACAATAGCTACTTCCATGGCGTTAACGTTGTCATCATATAATTTGATGTCCGTAAAAACTGTCACGTCCATATTAATACTTAATACAGAAAAAAAATATTATTATGCTTCTTGCCTTTTGGATTTGAACTTGAATCAAGAAGTCTTTTTATTTACACTGCTATATGAGGAAGCTTTATCATCTCGTCTACAAGCTCTATACAATTTAAGCTGCCTACATTTTATTTTAACACTGCAATATTTTGTAGAATAAAAATGTAGTGTTCAGATCTTTCGAACAATCGCTAAAAACGGAATCCCGTTCTGTAGTTTTCAGACCGGAAGTGATGGATGAATTCACAGAGAGAGGAAAATATTTATTTCTGATAGATTTTCAAATGTTTCTAATTCACATACCACGAAAATCTATGTATAACGCAATAGAAACAAAGAAGCCAATACACCGTGAAATATATACATATATATTTTGTAATAGTGATCGATTAATAAAAGTAACATAAGTAAAGTTGCCATACGAAAAAATAAAACCTACATTTTCTAGGCATTGTAATTGTAACGGGCGAACAGCACAATTGAACGAAGAATAATTAATTAATATAAACGCCGCGCCGTAAAAAAGAGCTTGGCATTAAAAATATTGAAAATAATTACATAAATTTTACTATCTTCAGTTGAGTTTCATGAAATATCCTAAAGCTAGAACAAATTTACTCACCATCTTCATAATCGAAACGATCTCAAATTCCTTAAAACAGTCTGAGAAATTGATTCTTTAGAATAATTTCTTACTTTTTAGAACCAGTAAGTAAAGGGTGGACACAAAAAGGGTGTTGGCAGTTTATACCCAAAAATTATACATGAAAAATATATCATTTCATAATTTTATTACTATTTGCAAAAAGTACATACAATGGAAAGTTTACGACAAAAAATTATGTTGTCCAAATGACGTCCATTACGTCTTAATCCATTTTCTAATGATATTCGCACTAGTAGATAAAGAAATGTCCCGTATATTGAACTGCGCGCGATGTAAGCAGCGAGCTGTTATTATCGAATTATTGTTTTGATAATAAGCTCGTACACAAAATGCGCGCTGAGCTCCGGTATAGGAATCCATTTCAACTAAATTTCCAATAAATTCCACGTATGACATTATATTTGTTTTTGCTATCTACCCTCATTAAGACGATTTATTGATATTTAAAAGTGCAAATACCCTTTTTGGACACCCGGTATTTGCATTATTAAGTAACAAAATTCCTGATTACGTATTATTTTTAGAATCAGCCGTTTGGATTTGTAAAAGATGATAATTGGATTTTTATTGTTTGTATAATTTCAACGGTGTTCAAGTCCATGAAACTGAACGATAAAATTATTCTCAATGAAACAATTAAAAAACGCAATTCTTGGTATGCATTCCTTGGTATTATGGTAGTTCAGCTTACTATGCAGTTTTGAATTAAAGGGCCATGATTTGCTTGCTGTTAAATTTCTGACTCTGTAGCTGCGAATATGCTTGCCTTTTCCCATCTCTAGTGATCAGCTGTGTCAAAGAATATTCGGACCAGATATGTAATTATAGGTCAATGTGCCTATTTTTACCGCTATGGTTAAAAATGTTTACGTACTACTTGTACCATAACATTCACATTAGAGCGATTAATTTCAAAATTAAAAAACCACAAATAAATAAAAAAAGCTTTGTTAAATAATTATTATGAAATAATAAATTAACAACCAAAAAAAAACAACCAACAACAACAAACAAACAACAAAAAACAAACATACAAACTTCCTATGCAAATATTATGACGTTGACAGGCGCACAGTTATAAAAATTGGGTTATAGTAGGTAATTCAACCTGTACTTACCTCAATATAAACCAGAATTAATTACTAATAATTTAATTTCGCGAATATTAAAAAATAAACACAATTATAATATTATTATTATTATATTGGGGAGACTTAAGAAGTTCACCTTCATGGGATGTTTATTATATTGGGAGACTATACTATTATTATTTTTTTGTCTTTTTCTTGACAGTGTCCCAACTGGGATTTGAACCCGGAATCTCGGAAACGACCACGGAGGCTGTTTTGCACTTTCTATTACAATCACCGTTTATTATATCACCATTTATTTCTTTTTTGAGATTTAAAATATTCTAAGATTTTGTTGCTGACGTTAGTTTGTGTTTAAATGATAAAAAAGACATTCGGGGGAAACGCCCCATCGAAAAATAATGTTTTTCATTTGCGCTTTCTATAAGACTGCGACACACATTCCGCATTCCGCACACATAATCTCATTTTTTTTTACAAAGACACCGATTCCTATACACTCTCACATACACACTCACACACACACTCACACGCGGATTTAAACACAAATATTGGAGTAGCTGCCAAACATGTCCTTAGCTCGTAAGTTTACTAATGTAACTAAGTACCTACATCATATGGGAAGACACTGGAGCATGTAATACAGTTTTTAACTAACACAAGCTTCAGGGTTTAATATTCTGAGACATTGTAAAGTTACAAATAAAATTTTTTTTTTTTTTTATAGTTAGTTGTTTCCCCCGTTCGGGCGAACGGTTCTCTGGGGAAACGACCCATAACTCTTGCCTAAATGTGGGCTTTTCAAAGCAACAACGTTTAAATAAGGGTATTCCTATTGACTAGGATAGATGGCGCTGAGTGATACCCAAGTGGCAAAATTTAGTAAAGGTTTTTTACCCAGAACCGTAAAACAGCATAAAAATGCAAACCTAATCTTTTAAAGATTTGTATATTTTTACAAACACTATTTGATAAAAAAGTCAAAGTAAATATTTCTAGATTACAATCCACCCATCTGCAACGTTTAAAGTGGTTGATGGGTAGTTTTGTGAACGACACTTGTCACTGATACTTGGGTTTCCTGCAGCACCATCTAGTTAAAAAAAAACAGTTTTTTTAGAGTTCTCTTTGGCATGCATTTAATCATTTGAGCTGCGGGTATTCCTAAAATAAATCGGTGCAATACAAAATTGACACGTTTGTTATTATTAAGCTTTGTGGATTGAGTGAAGTAGGAACAACATATGTTGCGTTGGTGTAATTTCTGAATTTGTTTGTTTGTTTGTTTTTTTTTTGGTGAGGAAGTAAGCGGCCGGGTGAATTCAATGCCACCAACATGACGACTTTGAGATTTCATGTGGCACACGTGCCAGATTTCATGTGTGCGACTTGCCACCTAACTCTAAAATTCATTTACTACAAAGGTTGCTCTCCATCGATCAACACATTACCGTCAAAACAAAAGACTGCCGCAGGATAATTACGCAAGAGCAGAGTTGAAGAGAAATTAATTACACCCAAGGTACAACCGACCACGATTGTTTGTATACCCCTGGTAACCACATCCCTAGAACTTGAGAAGAGTAATTTGCGTGGTCTTGTTGCACTTGTGTGTTATGTTGTAGTGCGTATTTTTGTTTGTCTTAGGGAAATATGGCAAGATTGTTTTATGTAGGATTCTTGTATGTAATTATTATTGAACGCATATACGAGTAACATCTTTTTTTCATCTTTTCAGTGGTACCGTGGTAGGTACTAAATTTGCAATATTTCTAAGAAAGGTTATTTACTATTTTATTGGGTATTTTCAGGTTAGCAGTCAGAACAGCTAATCATGCTTTTAAGCTAATTGAGTTTTGTCACAAATGAGTAATTCTTAAATAAATTCGTGCTAGAATTTCAACATGATTGATTTAGATTCTTTTACTTTCGAATATGGCTATTGGCTTACGAAGCTAACCAACCGAAGAAAATCAATAAAACTTGAATGTAATAGGTAAAAATGTTTTTCAAGACGATGCTTTAAGCCACTATTGTTCTAATTATTGCCAAAAAAGTAGTATAATATTTTGAGGTTCATGTATCTATGTATGTGAGTTTCTTTATTCTAAATAACTGAACAGATTTGAAATAGAAATAGAAATTATTTATTGGCAACACTGTTACACGTCTTATGCCATATATATTACATTATAGTATTATTTCAACGGCAACTCAAAAAATTCACTATAATCATAAAATTGATTACTTAATAACCATTTCTAAATGAACCGGTGGAAGGTGCATCACGTACGTCGTCCGGCAGGCGATTATAAACTTCGGGACAGATGAAATATACTGACCGTTCAGATTGCGCCAGCTTGTGCATATCTACAAAGATTTTGTTTCTATATTTATTGCTACGGAGATTGTGCCTCAGATTCACACCTCTGCGTTTAAATTGGTCTAAATTCAAGTGAGTGAAAAGTGCGACTTGCGATATGTATAAATAAGATTTGGATGTAAGTATAGGGTATCGTTAGAATCCTTTCATCAGCCCGAGTGACACTGTTGAATTTATGATTATTAATTTATGCAAAAATTAATCTTAGCTCATGTTTATTTTAAATGAGTTATAATTCAACTGTTGTAAATATGAAGTCTGATTTGACTATAGCAGTTATTGTATAAATGAGTGAAGGTGAGTGAATGAGTGAACGAACCGCCAAATTATCTTTCGTTCTGTCTGGCAGTTCTGTCTGTTCACATTCGGATTTTCTACTGCGTTAGTAACGGTCGTGTAATATCTTCCCAGTGCTAAATAAGTTATAAAATAATATACTAATTATTTATTTAAAATAATATAAAGTTTTCTTTGGCTCATAACCCTATTTCCTACAGGTTATGGGCCCAGTGGCGCGAATCTATTTTTCAGTTGTTTTTTGACGTATATAATCACCATAACATTTGAATTGGCAGACGACGGTTATATTTTCGAAAAAGTGCGGAATGGAGAATTCAAAAATCAAACGAAATATCAAACCGTTCAACGGAGAAAAGTACAGTGTTTGGAAATTTCGAATGCCGTGCATAGCTAAGCGAAATGGATGTGATTAAAGTTATTGACGAAGATCGAGTGATACGATGCACCACATGGGAGAAAAATAACCGGATTGCTAAAAGTATTCAGATTTTGCTTGACTGGAGATTACCAAGAAGATGCCCGTGAAGACAAAGTGACTTTTATACTGGATTCTGTAGCATCTGACCACATCATAAAAAAGGACGATCTTTTTATTACATATGCCGTTTTAAAAATCCTCCATTGAAAATTTCTATTGCTAAGAAAAAAAAGTGCTTTTATATTTCAGCTACAAAAAGGAGTGCAATTCAAGTTACAAGCAACTTGGGCATTCAAGGAACCCTGGAGGATGTGTTGTATTGCCCGGAAGTACCATACAACTTGCTTTCGGTTACTAAGATGCAGCAGACTGGTATGACGATCATATTAAACGGACAAGATGCCCAAATTTGTAAAAATGGTAAAACATTGATGAAGGGTAAGTCTTTGAACAATTTAATGATGTTAGATTTTGTAACCTGTGCTAAAGTGATTCATTTTATGTCCCAAATATGCAACAGTAAAAAAAAAAATCTTATAAATTGTGACATCAAAGGTTAGGTCATATTAGTAAAAATAAAATATAAATAATTAAAAAGTTGGTTGAAGATGTAAATCAAATTCAAAACGTTGTAAGCAGTGACGATTTGTGTGAAGCGTGCATAAGTGGTAAACAAGCGCGACTTCCGTTTAATCAGCCTAAAAGTTAAAACTCTGAGACCTGTATAAGCCCAGTTAGACTTATACACTTAATAAAAGAGCTGTAGTTGTAGTTGATCTGCCGGTAAGTACTTGCAGATGTGATCGGAGCATGTCAAAGAGAAAGAACACCAAAGTAGTAAGTATGTAAAATAGAAGTTAAAAAAAAACCTAAGTATAAAATAGGTAAATTATGGCAATTCCTTTCTTGAGTAGTGTTTACTTTGTGACTGTAGTCGACGCACTAAATTGTACTTAATAATATAAAGTTAATAATAACGAAAACATACGCGTGCGGCCTAATTAAGTCGCAGCGTTGACAAAATGTATGTGTGGCAGTGAGACCATACACGATCGTTATATGTTGTTCACTCCGACGTTTGTGGACTTATTACTCTTCCAACTATAATTGATAATAAGAATGATTTTGTTTTATTTGTTGATCAATTTACTCAATACTGTGTTGTGTACCTAATAACGTACAAATCAGATTTATTTTCAGCTTTTAAAGATTACGTTGCGAAAATTAAAGCTAGATTAATAATAATTTTAAACTTGTCAATTTGTATTCTGATAACAGTGGAGAATACTTATCTACTGAAATAAAAAATTACTGTGTTGAGAAGGGAATAACATATCATTTGACAGTTACAAAGACAACACAGCAGATTGGTTTTTCAGAAAGTATGGTTAGGACCATTACTGAAAAGGCTCGTTCCATGTTAAGTGGCGTAAAATTAGAAAAAGTTTTCAGAGGAGAAGCTGCATTATCAGCAGTCCAGCCACAAGAGTCCTATTACAATCCAAGACACTATTCGAGCTGTAGCACAATAGGAAACTTCAGTTAAAGTATCTAAAAGTGTTCGGTTCAACATAAACTGTTTATGTGCATGATAAAACCAGTAAGGCAAAATTTGATGACAATTCATGGAAAGGTATACTGGTAGGATACGAACCAAACGGGTATAAAGTTTGGAATCCTAAATGCGAAAGGTTTGTTACTGTTAGAGATGAAATCACAGACGAGACTATTTTTTTTTGCAATTCAGGCCTCTTTTTTTTAAAGCCTGAAGGGAATAATTTTCCAAATTCCCATGACAAAACTGATAACTATGTTATGCCTAAACCAGTGTCACAAAACTGATAACAATGTTGTGCCTAAATCAGTGTCAATAAAGTCTCGGTGTTCAAAACCGGCAAGTCGGGTAAGTCGGGTGTTCTAACAATACATAAATCAGATACGTAAAAAATCTGATGGGCACGAGTGCTCTAACAAACATCGCAAAATAAACGACACGGTTGATACTTGAACTGAGAGTTCCTGAGAGAGAAAGATGATAATAACACAGGATACAAATAATGAACTTAAGAAAAGTGATAGTCTTGAATCTCGTCCCCCTATATCTTATTATGAGAGTGATGATGACTACTTACTATGTGCTCAGTCCATTTTATGTTGGTATCTTAACCTTATCTTAATCGTTATCCCAACCTTAAATGCGGAAATAAAAACGCGAGACGATAGAACTCAGTGGGAGGCCGTAATTAGGGATGAATAAAACTCTCTTTCTATCAACAACACTTGGACTTTAGTGCCAAGGCCGTCAGATAAAAATGTTGTTGTTTATTGTTAGATATTTTCAATTAAACATAATAAATTTGGAAAACCTTTAAGGTACAAGAGTACAAGGCGCGTTTAGTCTTGAATAAAGTGCTATACAGATTAAAGCTGGCGGCAAGGTGCTGGTTTGAGGTTTTCGAACAATCTCTAAAAGAAAAAGGTGCAAATTCGTGATCTAGTCATAGCGTGTGCTGAATTCAAACGATGAATGATTTCAAAAATTATTTAATGAGTAAGTTTGAAATGACAGATTTAAAAGAAATCAAATTATTTCTAGGCATAAAAATTACACGATTCAATGATAAAATTACATTAGATCAAAGTGCATACATTAAAACAGTTTTAAATGCACGATTGTAATCCCGTCACCTGAATAATAAACTAAATTATGAAAGTTTAAATTCTGATGACAAATGAATGTCGAAATGTGATAGGATGTTTGTTGTTATGTACTCGTCCAGATTTAAGCACACGTATTGATATATTAAGCAGGTATACAAACAAACATAATAAAAAATTATGGCAATGTTTAATAAGGGTCCTCAGATAACAACTGACTTAAAATTAATTTATAAACGATGTGATTATAGCAATATTTTATGTGGGTATGTAGACTCTGATTGGAGTGGAAGCGATGCAAACGACAGAAAAAGTACTACAAGGTACTTATTTAAACTGTTCGATAATTGTACTATACTACCTGGAGTACAAAGAGGCAAATGTCTGTTGCAGCCTCATCGACTGAGTATATGGCTCTGTTCGAAGCTATTCGTGAAGCATTATGGCTAAAGTCTCTGGCATGTAGTATGTAAATAATTCTAGTCTTATTGTGATTTATGAAGATAACAGTGGATGCATTAGTATCGCAAATAACCCAACTAATCACAAGAGGTCCAAAGGCATCGATATAACATATCATTATTCCAGAGAGCAGATTGAGAAAAATGTAATAAAATTATGTTATATTCCCACAGGTAAACTGTTGGCGGATGCATTGACGAAACCCTTACCTGCAATTACTTTTCTAAGAATGCGTGCTGAGATGGGCTTAGAGTAATTATTGTTTTTAATTTTGTTATTTTAAAATGATTATCATGAAGTTAACAAAATTTGTATACATATGGTTTGATTAGGTTTTTCCTGGGTTTTTCCCTAATCCTTGCAACAAATGTTGGACCATAATAATAATGTACTTTTCCCAGCATACACTTTGAAGATATATTATACGTACCGTATAGGATATCGTAGGTGAATTATGTATTTTTGAACATAATAAACAAATCAAAATATTCTTGTAACTAAGATTCATTTTTGAGGGCGCGTGTTGAATTTATGATTATTAATTTATGCAAAAATTAATCTTAGCTCATGTTTATTTTAAATGAGTTATAATTCAACTGTTGTAAATATGAAGTCTGATTTGACTATAGCAGTTATTGTATAAATGAGTGAAGGTGAGTGAATGAGTGAACGAACCGCCAAATTATCTTTCGTTCTGTCTGGCAGTTCTGTCTGTTCACATTCGGAGTTTCTACTGCGTTAGTAACGGTCGTGTAATATCTTCCCAGTGATAAATAAGTTATAAAATAATATACTAATTATTTATTTCAAATAATATAAAGTTTTCTTTGGCTCATAACCCTATTTCCTACAGACACTAACTAAATATCAAGCAAGGCAGTCGTGTTTTTTATTTATTATTGACTCAGTGGGTAAAAAATACGATGACAATAAAAGAGGTAATGAACGTTCCATGACACAAGGTTTCTTTTAGCTACGATGCACACGCAACACGCAGACAAAATAAATAACACCAAGCTAGAGAAAGACAAGATTCCAAAACGAAATAAAGGTACATTTTAGAGCTCAAAGACAACTCCCTCTTTTAGACCAGATTTCTCTAAACATTTAAAACGAAATTGTTACTATATTTTAGCAGAGTTGTCTCCACCACCTGGGGCGTCGCAGTGTCTTCTGGAACGAGGACATTTTAGCAGGACATGAAAAATTGAGCTGGAAATTTTAACATGACTCATTTCTACCTTTGAAACAATAGAGATGGGTGTTGAAATAGAATATGTACACATTTTGAAATGGAAAGAACTATAAATAATATAAACTTGTGTGAATTAATAGGCATCTTGTGCTCAATCTTCTGTTTTCATTAGCTAGGATAGTGGTGAAATACAAGCATATTGGATGTAAATAAAAAACTACTCACCAAGTGCGAGTCCTTTGTATACAATTTGTATATAAACGTGACATTGAAAAACTTTATCTTTTGATTGCGTTGACTTAGAAATTTTAAATTTTAAGAGCTTCAAGGAAACTTAGAATTAAGTATTTGGTATAAATTTAAATTTGATACCTTTACGAGTTTCTGAGAAAAAGAGTTTTGACAGAAAGACAGACAGACGGACAATTAAGTGATCCTATAAGGGTTCATTTTAAATTATGGGACCCCAAAAAAAATATAATAATAAAAAAAACATTGGTTAATTATTAATTTTGGGTGTTTCTCAAAGTATACGAATCCTAGCAGAATAGAGGCCCTGTTTGAAAAATCGTTCTTGGGTCCCCTTTTGAACTCGCGGATCTCACGTCTCGGAATATGTACCAAATCAAGAAAATTGCAACCAACAGAAAAGTTTATCTTTAGCGGCGTAACCAAGTAAATTTTACATATAATCAAGGAATAAAACAAAAATAAATAATTAAAATCACCGAAAATCACCCCACATTGAAAATTTGCAAATCTGTTTTCTCAATATTTTCAGGGACAACAACATATTTTTTTGTATTTTTTGGGTGGCTATATTAATACCTAAACGGCGAAACCAGCTAGTTTTTTAATACGTTCTATATTTTTCACAAAAAAGAGAAAATAATTCAAGAAAAACGAGTCTTTCGCACGACTCCTGCGCAGTGTCGGGCGTAACCTGCGTGAAGCATCGCACGCTAATATGAACGTTATTTCAGTAGTGCGTCGGTTGAACTTTCAACTAAATCGTGTTTGCTAATTTAGGATAGGGCCTCGCCTTAAGAGGGAAACTCAAAATGAAACGAGTGCCGTGCCTTTTTTATTTCAAGATTTTTATAATTATTTTTCATTACTATCTACAGATTTTCATTAACAAAATTTTTGTGAAATTAATTCAAAAATATATTTTCATATTTAATATTTAATTTTCTCGTACATGAGTATTATTCTTGAATAATTACAAACTTACCACAAATTAAAATTTAATCTCAACTTCTATATAATTCTTAAGCATCTTTACAAAGGCCTTTATTCTCAACATTTCTGTTATGTGGTTAGAAACGAGAACTCGGCTATGACTTAAAATATTCATTCACTAACTTGCTCACAATGTTACAGTCATATGCAAAGTCGGGAGAGCGAGTTACAAGGTAGCCTCATAATGTATCGCTAACGAATTCACGTACAGTACTTTGTCGTCTGTCTCTTGAAAACTAGATGGATCCTTTGCCTAAAATTAGCCTTTGCATGTTCTTGTGAATTTACTTTACTTACTTTTGAATTAGTTCGGGGAAAGTTTTAGAAAATAGGACTGGAAAGAACCTATTTTTCGATAAGTGAACAAAATTCAACTGTTGATTTCGTCATTACATGGGTCGACCAGTTGAACTGTATCTTTTATTTTTTACCAGTAAATTTCTTAAATTTAGCAGAAAAATGGCATTATTATAAAATTAGTATCCTACTAGGTACCTATATTGTATGTATGTATAAGGGGGGACGTCTGCGAGGAGCGCAGACGGGTGACCTGCTCTATATTTAAGAACTATTTCACCCTTAGTCCCAGTATTGATGGATGCTCCTTTCATGATAGCGCCGCATCAGCTCAGCCGTACCGCGTGATACTCACGGTAGATGAGTTGTGTTAGGTCTATCCCTTGTTCTCTCCGCTTCTACCCAATAAGAACCAGCTTGGCAGCGGCTATTGCCACCACCAGCCAGCCCCCCCGAGCGCCGCGTGAGTCCCAGTGCCTCCCCTATATTATTAGGTACCTATATTGGTCGACCCAACCACCTGCACGATGAAAAAGAAGATATATTATGTAAAACTAGCGATCCGCCCGCGGCTACGGTCGCGTTATGTAATATTTTTCGGTGGGAATAAGACTTTTTCCGGTAAAAAGTATCCTATGTGTTAATCCAGGTTACAAACTACCTTCGTAGTTTAGGCGTGAAATTTTTCACATTTATAATATTAGATTGATACTTGAAACACTGACTTAAGAAATGACTAATTGTGTAATTAATTATTATTGATTGACATTGACACATATTGATAGCAACGGCAACGAATCAAATAATAATGATTTCAAGAGATTAAAACTGAATTATTAAAATTTTAATCCAAACAAAAAAGACTGGAAGCATAATTAAATTCTGACCAAAAATTAATCCAGGAACGATCGCCTCGGATTCATACAAATTGCCGCCGTCGACAGATCTGGTTATTAAATCATTAATTATTCCACAGTAATTTTGTCGCCCACTCTGTTTTCATTAAATTTTCATGTCATTATTAAAGTTATGTCATCGCTGGTTTTGTTTTTCAAAGCCCCGAATTAGTGGATTTCAACTGTAGTAAACTAAAGCCCAACTGTAGATATATTAAAGCAAAATGGCTTCAGTAAAAAGAAATGGATTTGTTCTGCCTTTTTTATTTTCAGGATCGCGGGTTTATTTCTCAAATTGACATAAAATTGCATATATTAGGTACCTTCTGTGTACTTTTACGTACCTCTCCTGAAAATTTGTGTACCTACGCCCGTACAAAGATAATTTAGAAGTATTTTATTTTTTTGAATGGACAAATCGCAATTTCTACCAGAGGCGTAATATAGCGGGCGCGGACTTGCGGGGAGCGGAAGGCTCGTACCTCTTAGAAATTTATGACAACGTATCTGGGGGCGCCCTCAGACGGGCACGGGCCTCGGCCCAGAACGTTGCCAGGGCGAAAAACGCGTCGGAGAAGAATTACCCCTACCGGGCCTTACTGAATTAATCGTACGATTAAATCCGCGTACCCGCGGGTGCAGTCTGAAGGGCATTCTGTTGTAGTATTTGGCCTACACGCAATGGCAGCTTTAATCGCGACGGTGATATCATCGTCCGGATCTGAGAGACGTATTTAGAAAATAAAGTACATCCGCCATCCTGATGTCAGGACCGTGGGTGTACTGTTAACCATTGTATGTAGCTGTACACTGCTACAATATATTTGGTACCTCTTGTGTACCTGCAGAAACATTTAAGAAAATAAAATACGGTAAGCTTTCTGAAAAAAATAATACGTAGTTAGCTAAAAACGAGAGGTACGTAAAAGTACACAGAAGGTACCAAATGTCTGCAATAAATTTAGGTCAATCTGAGAAAAAAAAACCCGCGATCCTGACGCACATAATATAATAAGTAAATAAGAATGCTAAGATGTTTTAATCTAGATACTTACCTATTTTAAACTTCGTGGTTCTTAACAGTTATTTAATTCAAACCACAGATATTATATTTAAATTTATCAACACTATAAAAACACAATATAATTTTAAAATATTTCGATTTAATATTACGTAGACTTAAAACGTAAAGAAAGTTTACCATAGCATGCTTTATATGGATCTCCATGGTATCCAGCCCTGCAAATACATTGCGGCGTATAGTTAACAGCTTTACAATCAGCGTTTATACCACATAGTCCGAAACAAGGATCTCTGCATTGGTTATTAATGCAAGCTTCATTCCCGGAGCAATGTGATTCGTACAGACATTCATAACAACCATGCATTGGATCGCCATATACCAGATTCTTCGGACATGTACAGGATGTGATGCCATTTTGTTCATGGCAAATGGCGTTTGAACTACAAAGTGATGTATTGCAAGGCACTGAAAAAAATATTATAAATTATGATACACATAAATTTCATCAAAATCGTTAGAGGGTTTAATATTTTGATTGAACTGGACTAGACTGTAATATACAAATAAGATTAATAGCAAACGATTTGCGAAGAAAAAAACAGAATCAGTTGAAAAACCAAGTGATTTTTAAAGCTTCAATATGTCTGTCCCTTTCCTCTTTTCTGTATGGTACTATCTGTCTTAATGACGTCACTAGTTTATATTTGCCTCTTTGTTTAATCTTGAATTTCAAACCTTAATAACTCCGTAAATTTTAAAGATAGGGCAAAAGTTCTATTACTCTTCGGTAACAAAAACTAACAAAATTAGATTTATATATTTTGGACGCTCGCGTTATTCAAGATTTTCCCGAGGGAATAAGGCTTTTCCGTAAGAAGTATTCTATGTGTTAATCTAGGGAACAAACTATCTCCATTCCAAATTTCATCCAAATCCGTTTCGTAGTTTAGGTGTGAAAGCGGAACAAACATCCAAACATCTCTAATCTAAACATCCAAACATTCAAATATATTTTCACATCTATAATATTACCTATAGTGTGATATTAGGTGATTATTATTTCACCTACCCACAAAAAAGCCAACCAATAAAAGTAAAAATATATATATATATATTAATATAATAAGTTAAAAACTTTACGATTATTTAACATTTTAATACAAAAGATATAAAACTTACCTTGTCTTTCACATTCAATATGTGGGTCCCCAACATAACCAGATAAACAATTGCATTGCGGCTTGTGGTTAGAAGTTTTGCATTCAGTGTTAATACCACATATCCCTCGACAAAGATCCCTGCATTCTTTGTTGTTGCAAACTTTGTCGTCACTGCAGTCTGTGTCGTTCAAACATTCATAATTATCTCCGATAAGTTCATGAATTCTAATACAAGACATCGCACCATAGATATTTTGATGACAAACTTCATTTTTAAAACAGGATAATGAGCCACATGGCTTATGTTTACTATTTATGTAATCTGCAAAAAAATAGGTTCAAGTAAAAAACACTTCAAGTATTTTCAACAATTTCTTGTTTCGGTACTAAAATTTTGACTCTGATTGAAATAATTTCTTTGAAATGGTATTTGAGCTGGTGAAGCGTCGCGTCGGTGGTAAGTGGCTAGGTCTACTGTCTCCTTCTATTCGCCTTTTTAGGGTTCCAGGGCAAAAGAAACCCTAATAATTTCGCCATGTCCGTCTGTCTGCCCGTCCGTGGCTTAGCTCAGAGACTCTTAGTACTAGAAGGCTGTAATTTAGCAAAGATAGATTGAAATCTTAAAAAGAAAAATATATTTTAGGTTCCCTCTGGAACACATGAAGTGGGGGTTATTTTTTTTATTCACAACTACCTTATAGTGTGGGGTATTGTTGGATAGGTTTTTTTTAAATAATGGGGGACCATTTGTCGATGCTAGTGTATGTTTCAGAAATATTTCGTTTTAAAGTGCTTATTTTGGTTAAAGTCAAGTGTCTCCCAGCGAAACCATTGTATTTGGAAATGTGAAAAAATTCACGGTAGTAGTGTATATTATGATGAATTTAAAAGGAAAATTATCATCAGCAAGTAGGTTAACAGATTATCGAATAATAGACCAACTTATAAAATGTCATAGAAAAATATTTTGATGAATGTCTTTTGAACTGTCTTAGTAGTATTGGACAACTACGGAACCCTACACATAGCGTGGCCCAACACATGCTTGGTCAGTTATTTTATGATAAAAGGAAACGTCGCACAGTGGGGCAGGATAGCCTTATAACTGCCATCAAATAATCTAATGGTTTTAAAACATGTTATACGCATTTAATATGTTCAATAATATATGTACTAATATATAAAATAGTTTTTGGTATGAAAAAGTATTTTTTTTTATATAAAAGTCACATAAAACATATTATTTTTAAAAGTGCGTCTGTGTAATAACTTTTTTAACTCGAGAACCATTGTCATTATTTCAATATAGTTTAGAGAAAAGATTAAAAAAGAAATTTTGAGCTGAACATAATATACCTACCTAACTACCCTAGTAAAATACTTATAGGTACTATAGTTACCTACCAATAAATAAAAAATAATAATTGAAAAAAAAACACCAATCTATAAAAAATAAAAATAATTCAATCATTATCATCATCATCATCTGTAATCGTCACCCGACACAATGACGGATGGAACTTTCAATAAAGTCATATCTTCTTTTGGAATATTTTGAACTTTGTTTTTGACTAACTTTAGCTTGCTGGTCACAGGACAGGACAGGATCAGAGCTTAGTAAAAAAATATATCCCTATTAGATTTTTCCTCACTACATTTTCTAGAATTATGTTCTCTGTACCTATCTCTTGATATCCTTGTTTCGTGCTTCCTGGAACTGTTCCGTCCGTCTTCAGCTGATAAACTATGTTGAGATTTCAAAATTTTTTTATAAGCTTCTTGATAAACCTTAGCATGGTCTAAAAATATCTTTTAAGACTTTTGAGGCTTGAATATTTACCTTCAGCTCGTAAACTCATACACGTAGCGTAAACTAATGTCGAGGTAGAAGTTGAACCACGCAACTGTTTAGTCTTAAATCGTTTGCTATTTTCCGAATTAGCTTCAAAAGAAATAACCTGTCAGCTGCGTTTCTTTATTGATACCACATGAATGAAATTGATGTTTCAAGCCAATATTTATTATTCTTTCTAATCTTTTCTTTTATTCTACACGCTTTCAACCATATGGATCTATATTAAAACTTGAAATTCGATAATTTCTTCTTTAAAACTTCAAAATGACTACTTGTCCGATTTTCCATCTCTTTTAACAAAAAAAAAGTAATTGCTGTTCAAACTTTGATGTCCAGAACTGTGCATAAGTCCTTGTCTTGTAATAATATATAGATAAGAAGCCGATCCTATAACAAAAACAATAATCATAAGTAAAATGGACAGATTTGAACAAAAATATTTTTGTTATTTTTATTTAAGTACCTATCAAAACTCGATTTAAATTATAAAGTAGCACAAAGTAGCAATTTTTTACTGTGGTTTCTTAAAGCCTATACTGTACCAGAATTTATCAAATAAAAACTATTGCTTAATAATGCTTAGAACCTAAACAAAACATCTCCTGAATATTTCACTTCTTAAAATTTTACTACTCTATTTAGATTTATTTACCTATCTAAATCTGTTTACATAACTGAAGAATAAACGAAGTTGAATTATAGGTATATACCTAAAGATGACGGTACTATAATTAAATAACACTAAATATTATCATACTGTAACGAAAATCAGCTTTGAATAAATATGAAAATCACTGATAAAAATTAGCTCACAGTACTAGTTTAAGTTTAGAGTACGGTAGTAATAAACTGAATATAATACGAAGCTTCTGATTAATGTCAAATGGTACTTTGGTTAGTATTTAACTTAACTAGTATAAGATCAAATCATTCGGAACTAGAAAATATGCTAAAAGCCTTAGACGTTGAAAGTAGAAAATGTGGACTGCATATGAATACTGAAAAAACATGTCTTATGACCAATAGAGAACAAATTCCGATTAGATTACACTCTAAACTATAGTGTAAACGGAGCATTGTGCGCTTTTATGAACAGTCAGAAAGTGTCTAAAAAGGCCCGTCTGGCGGTTCATAGAGGGGTGCTGGTTCCGACACTAATGTTTGGGAGCGAAAGTTGGGTATGGCAGAAGAAACATGAAAGTAAAGTATGTGCTGTGGAAATGAGAGCTTTGAGAAGTATGATTGGTGTAAAATTGAATGACAGGATTAAGAATAGTGTGATAAGGGAACAATGTGGAGTGAAAGATGATGTAGTGACTAGAATAGAGAGAGGGATGTTAAGATGGTTTGGTCACTTGGAAAGAATGGATGAGAAGAGAGTAACCAAACAAATTTATGAGGCAAGTGTGAATGGAGATGTTGGAAGGGGAAGGCCAAGGCGTACGTTTCACGACCAGATCGGGGATGTACTTAAAAAAGGCCAGGTCAGGAGTACCCTAAACCGACGAGCGTGCATGAAGAGGTTGATGAATGTGAATGAAGCGAAAGAAGTATGTCTGGATCGTAGCAAGTGGAAGGAAGTGGTCTCTGCCTACCCCTCCGGGAAAAAGGCGTGACTTTATGTATGTATGTATGTAAACTAATTGAATATGTGGACAGTTGTACCCATCTGGGCCAGAGTGTTTGTTTTTCTAGTCTTACACTGCAAGAAGTAGATCGCAGAATAAAAAAGGCTTGGCAGAAATACTGGTCATTGAAAGAAGTATTTAAGTCAAGAACCCCTATTACACTTAAGAAGAAAGCTATGGATACTATAGTATTACCAACTTTACTATATGGGTGTCAAACTTGGGCCATAACCAAAGACATTATAAAGAAGCTTCAAGTATCCCAGCGAGCCATGGAAAGAAGTATGTTAGGTATAAAACTTAGAGATAGAAAAAGAAATGTTGATATAAGAAAAGTGACGAAAGTAATTGATGCTGCCGAATTAATGCAAGTTAAAATGGAGATGGGCTGGCCACGTTTCCAGAGCTACAGACGGAAGATGGAGCGAGAGGGTCCTACACTGGTATCCGCGCGACGCGTCCCGACCCCGAGGGAGACCCCGGCGTCGGTGGTGCGATGATATTGTAGCGGTCGCTGGGAACACCTGGACCAGGCTAGCACAGGACAGGAGAATGTGGAACGAAATGGAGGAGGCCTTCTCCCGAAAATGGGTGCCCGAATAAATTTAATACAAAATATTAATGTACTGTAATGTTTTTTAAAAATTTGGGAAATAAAGGCTATTATTATTATTATTATTATTGTGTTTATATGCCCTTGACATCTCAGCATCTAACTAAAGAGCTGGTATTTTATGTAATTCACGGGCCTAAGCCAAGTGAATCACATTTGAATTTATCTGTTGATGGGGCGAAGTGGTATTTAATTGGTCTGTTTCTAGGAATCTCCGGACAATGCGACATGTATTTAATATTACAGCCTTCTGTAAATTAATATAGGTGAGGGGGTGGAAGTTAAGAGTGCGGAGTGATTGGTGTAATTGTTTCGGAATGACGCCGGTAGTGGATAAGACGATTGGCACAATGATAACTTTACGGAGCTGCCACATGCGGGTTATTTCGTCCTTTAGATCTGTGTACTTTGTAAGTTTTTCGGCTATTGTAGATTGGAGGTTGTGAGCAGGGACCGAAAACTTTTAAAATTTGCGGTAAAGGTATGCCGTAAAGGTAGAAATTCTAGGTTACATTTAAGATAAAGGTAACCGATATTAGGGTTAGCGAAACCTATAAACGTGTTACCTCTAGCTTTGGTTACCGGTGTTAATATCGGTTACCGAAAAAGGTCCTTGATTTAGAAAGGAATTAATAATGGCAACGCTAGCGATTTTTTGCCGTATCGTCGGCATTATAAATGATTCAGAAAGTAATCTATCTTCATCCGCGTAATTTGAAGATTTTCTTGTTGTTTTTGCATTCAATTATTTAAATATACTATAAATTATAGTCATTCCAAATATATTAAAGTACTACTAATGCAGATGATTAATAAAGTAACTTTATTTTTTAAATTAAAAAATATCCTTTCGACAGAAACTGGGTAGTGACCGTAAGTACTTTAATATATTTGGAATGACTATAAGACCTTATTTAACTGTCAAATAATGAGCTTTACAAATAAAATTGTAATACTCGGTGAGATTCTTAAACACCACATTGCATTGTGGTCACAACTTAGTCCGATTAATGGTGGGTCTACTCGGAGTCAGGGAAAATTAGAAATGAATTGGGAAGTAATCCATTTTCATCCGCGCCATTTTAAGAGTTATTTGTTGCTTATGCATGAAATTATTAAAATATACCCCTCTACGTTGAGAACATGACCATATTTTGGTTTTTCCTTTAGATTTTGTATATTCTCTAACTATCGAAAATGTAGATAGTTATAAATTCTTTGCGATCCGATCGCAGTTCCGTAGTTATTTAATTTAAAGCTTAATGCCAGCTAGTGTTGTTGCGATAGCGATAGTCTATCGATAGAATCGATAGGCTATCTGTATTTTCGATACTATCGATCACGATCAAAATGTGAATTTATTAATCTATTTAGCAAGCAATTTATTTTAAAACTCATCCAATATTACGCATTGGTGAAGCTAATCCGAGATGGTGGCCAACTTTTTTGTTTATGGGCTGATTTCGATAAAACTCAGTTTGATTCTTTATTTTGAAAAGAAAATAGCAACTGAATTATAAAATAACAAATATCCATAATGGTGGGCAACTTGTTTGTTCATGGACTGATTTAGTTAAAACTTGGGACCATTAATTTGACATGAAATTAACGGCGGTATGGTATAAATGTCAAAATACCAAGATGGCGACCAACTTTTATGTTTATGGACTGGTTTTGTAGTAACTTGGTTTAGAACAATATTTTGACATGAAATGTAAATCAATTTGTCATATAAGATGCCACACGGACAGACATTAGAAAACAACAATAATATTCAAATATCTCAAAAACTATGCGTCGTAGCGATAAAATAACGAAAATTTGTGCCCCGTTTATAACCCTTAACACAACCATGGCCATGCTATATAATGACCTTTCTTGACCATGACACTCACTTTTTTTAACTTCATTATTTTTACATGAGATTAACAACGGTATGATATAAATGTCAAAAATCCAAGATGGCAACCAATTTTTATGTTTATGGACTGGTTTTGTTAAAACCTGGTTTAGAATAATATTTTAACATGAAATGAACATCCATTTGTCAAATAAGATGCCACACAGATGGACATTAGAAAAATCAATAATATTCAAATATCTCGAAAACTATGCGTCGTAGCGAAAAAATAACGAAAATTTGTGCCCCCTTTATAAGCCATAACACAACCATGGCCATGCTATATAATGATCTTACTTGACCTTGACACTCACTTTTTTTAACTTTGTGAAAAATATATCTTAATGGTCTTGTAAACATTAATTGATTGATTGAGAATGGTAAGATAGTTCCAATTATTAACGAAGCAATGTTAAAAATGACAAAAATCCAACATGTCAGCCTATATTTTTTTCATGGACCGATTTTGTTAAAACTTGGCTTAGGACCATTATTTTGACATGAGATTAACAACGGTATGATATAAATGTCAAAAAACCAAGATGGCAACCAATTTTTATGTTTATGGACTGGTTTTGTTGTAACTTGGTTTAGAACAATATTTTGACATGAAATGAAAATCAATTTGTCAAATAAGATGCCACACAGACAGACATTAGAAAAAAACAATAATATTCAAATATCTCAAAAATTATGCGTCGTAGCGAAAAAATAACGAAAATTTGTGCCCCATATATAACCCTTAACACAACCATGGCCATGCTATATAATGACCTTTCTTGACCTTGACACTCACTTTTTTTAACTTTGTGAAAAATATATCTTAATGGTCCTGTAAACATTAATTGATTGATTGAGAATGGTAAGATAGTTCCAATTATTAACCCACTTGATGCTATCGTACTTTTAAAAGGACACCGCATAAATAAAATTATTATAAACAATGAGGGTAAGCAGAAATAAAATGTTTATGTTCATTCGATACGCATTGAGTGTACTAAGCGGACACTTAGTTCATTGTTCGTATAATTCGTTCTGTAATATTTTATTTTTTATTTGAAAACAACTGTTTACTATGGAGAAATTCAGGTATGTTTATATAGTTATACAAGCATGCTTTATTTACTTGTTTTGTTCAAAACTAAGTAGAAAATTATGTCTATTTTCAAATTAAATTATTATTTTCGTTAAATTATTGTAAAATACTTGCATTTTGTGCAGTTTTAATTGCCGTTCTTTTAAACGACCAATAGCAAAATGTACTACTATCGTGCGTATTCTTTTTAGATCGCGAGATATGGCGGGAAATCGGCCTTTATCATTAAATGAAATCATTTTAGAGCTGGAAGAGGACGACGAAGAGCAAGTGCCTGATTCTATCATTGTTTTGCCACCTGAAAATTGCAACGCTGATGTTACTGACGAGGATTCAGGTGATGAAAACCAAGTAACTTTGCACAATTTACCTGGGTCGCAGCTACGGGCACAGGCGGAAATCTATTTTCATACAAAAGAGAGTAGTGAAGATGAAGAAGATGATATGCCGCTCTCTTCGTTATCAAAATGCAGGCGTGTTTTATCAACAGAATAAGGACACAGTTCTGCTGAAATTTCATCGATTTTGACGTCAGAATCGGATGTAAGTATTTCAAAAAACAAACGATACAGTTGGCTGGCGCGAGATATAAATCCATCCTTTGAGCCATGGCTTGATATGCAGACTGCTGCTCCGCAGTGGACTCCGTTACAGTACTTCGAATCAGTGTTTGGTGAAGACATCCTCAACATGTTTGTGAACTATTCGAATCTGTATGCAGCTCAAAAAAACGCAAACATACACGTGAATAATATTAGTATGATGAAATGCGTTGCTTTTTCGGAATACTGCTATACAGTGGGTATGTTGTGCTGCCTAGAAGATATATGTACTGGCAAAATAAAGCGGATTGTGGTATGCCTATTGTGTATAATTCTATGTCCAGAGATAGATTCACATTTATTATGACAAACCTTCACTGTTGCGATAACACAAATCTCGAGGCTGGTGACAAGTTTGCTAAAGTGCGTGAATTTTTTAAGATGCTAAACAAGAGTTTTCTTGATAATGCACCATTTGAAGAGCATCACAGCATTGATGAGGCTATGGTCCCATATTATGGAGGTCATCCTTGCAAACAATTTATAAGGGGTAAGCCAATAAGATGGGGATATAAGTTTTGGGTTGGTGCAACACGTTTGGGCTACATAAATTGGTTTGATCCTTACCAAGGACAATCTTCAGTCACTTCAAACAATGCTTCAAACACATACAAGTACACACTAGGTTTGGGTGCCAGCATAGTCTTGCGATATGCAGATGTATTGCAACAAGTTGACAAGCGAGCTCCATTTCACTTATTTTTCGATATTTTTTTTACTAGTATCCATCTTATCGATGAATTAACAGTTAGAGGAATCAAGGCCACAGGCACTATACGCGAAAATCGCGTTGCTAAATGCCCTTTGCCTACAAACAAAGATTTCAAGAAGACATCAAGAGGCACATTCAAGCATCAATCAACTCGGACAGAACAAATATTACTGTGCAAATGGAATGATAACAGCGTTGTTACTGTTGCATCAAATGCAGTGACGGTTCAGCCTCTGACGAAAGTAAAAAGGTTTTCTCAGCAACAAAAAAAATATATTTTTGTAGACCAACCATCTAACATAAAAAAATACAATGAGAATATGGGAGGTGTCGACAGATCTGATCAAAATATTGGACTATACAGAACATCGATAAGGGGGAAAAAATGGTACTTCTCATTGATTTGCCACGGATTAGACATGGCTTTACACAACTCTTGGCAGATTTATAAGAACAATAAGGGCGCATATGATTTTCTTCAATTTCGTAGAAGTGTTGCAACAGCTCTACTGGAAAGTTATAAGAAAAAAACTGACCGTAAAGCAACACGACTATCTCAAAATTTCCGTGAAAATTCGCGCTTTGACGGAAAGGACCATATAATAAGGTATAGAGATAATCAATTGCGCTGTTTATTATGCCATAAAAAAGCTAATTTTTACTGTCCTAAATGTAACGTTACATTGCATCCCAAATCTTGCTTTGAAAACTTCCATACTACTCAATAAATCCATGTAAAGCTAAAAGTATTGTTTTATTTTTCTACTCACTGTAATAGCAGTACATTTTGCTAGCGTCCTTTTAAAAGAACGCCATTTTCCGAGATTTCCAAGCGATGGAAATTTTTTTAAATTTTTTTTTCGTCCAATTTGTCGCATTTTCAAAACAATATGTGAAATTCATTCAGATCTGAGGTAAAAAGATGTTTCAGGAACAAGTGGGTCGAAGCAATGTTAAAACTTCTACTATTATTATTATTATTTTTATTAAAAATGACAAAAAACCAACATGTCGGCCTATATTTCGTTCATGGATCGATTTTGTTAAAACTTGGCTTGGGACTATTATTTTTACATGAGATTAACAACGGTATGATATAAATGTCAAAAATCCACGATGGCAACCAATTTTTAGGTTTATGGACTGGTTTTGTTGTAACTTGGTTTAGGACAATATTTTGACATGAAATGAAAATCAAATAAGATGCCACACAGACAAACATTAGAAAAAAACAATAATATTCAAATATCTCAAAAACTATGCGTCGTAGCGAAAAAATAATGAAAATTTGTGCCCCCTTTATAACTCTTAATACAACCATGGCCATGCTATATAATGACCTTTCTTGACCTTGACACTCACTTTTTTAACTTTGTGAAAAATATATCTTAATGGTCTTGGAAACATTAATTGATTGATTGAAAATGGTAAGATAGTTCCAATTATTAACGAAGCAATGTTAAAAATGTCAAAAATCCAACATGTCAGCCTATATTTTGTTCATTGACCGATTTTGTTAAAACTTGGCTTAGGACCATTATTTTGACATGAGATTAACAACGGTATGATATAAATGTCAAAAAACCAAGATGGCAACCAATTTTTATGTTTATGGACTGGTTTTGTTGTAACTTGGTTTAGAACAATATTTTGACATGAAATGAAAATCAATTTGTCAAATAAGATGCCACACAGACAGACATTAGAAAAAAACAATAATATTCAAATATCTCAAAAACTATGCGTCGTAACGAAAAAATAACGAAAATTTGTGCCCCATTTAAAACCCTTAACACAACCATGGCCATGCTATATAATGACCTTTCTTGACCTTGACACTCACTTTTTTTAACTTTGTGAAAAATATGTCTTAACGGTCCTGTAAACATTAATTGATTGATTGAGAATGTTAAGATAGTTCCAATTATTAACGAAGCAATGTTAAAACTACTACTATTATTATTATTATTTTTATTAAAAATGACAAAAAACCAACATATCGGCCTATATTTCGTTCATGGATCGATTTTGTTAAAACTTGGCTTGGGACCATTATTTTTACATGAGATTAACAACGGTATGATATAAATGTCAAAAATCCAAGATTTTAAAGTTTATGGACTGGTTTTGTTGAAACCTGGTTTAGAATAATATTTTAACATGAAATGAACATCCATTTGTCAAATAAGATGCCACACAGATGGACATTAGAAAAATCAATAATATTCAAATATCTCAAAAACTATGCGTCGTAGCGAAACAATAACGAATTTTTGCCTCCTTTATAACCCATAACACAACCATGGCCATGCAACCTTTCTTGACCTTGACACTCACTTTTTTTAACTTTGTGAAAAATATATCTTAATGGTCCTGTAAACATTAATTGATTGATTGAGAATGGTAAGATAGTTCCAATTATTAAAGAAGCAAACATCAATTAATTAAAAGTACAAAGTAATTTGTGATTGTCTTCACTTATGAACGTGACTTTATTACCTATCATCATCATCGTCCTCAGCCCACATCAACCCACTGCTGGGTATAGGCCTCTTCTCTATAGCGCCAATTCTCACGGTCCTGTGCCAGCCTCATCCAGTGAGATCCCGTCATCTTGACAATATCGTCTGACCATCGGACTGGTGGTCTGCCCACTGGCCTTGTCGCCCCTCTAGGCCTATTACCTATATGAATAAGTAAGTCGTATACAGTTAACGCAAACTCGCTTCCAAGTAAAAGTGTTACTTGTAAAATTTGTTGTTATACACAGTTGCGATGCCTTTTGAAAAGTATTTCTCACAGTAAATTTCATGATTTACTGAAAACTGGATGTCTTAGATTTACCGAACCAAAAATTCGAATCGAATATTTGTTTCAAACTTTTACTACTAAAGATAAGAAAAGAATAGAAAAGAATAGAAAAGCATTTATTCCTTGAATTACAACAATTACAACACAAACAAAATTATGTGGTGGTTATACATAACTTAGTTAAAACTTATAGGTGAATGCTGTATTGCATCAAGGAAAGGGTTCTGACTCAGCATGTGCTGCAGACAAGTCTACAGCGCTGATATTCTGCCGGCACCAGACAGTTAAACCAAAATAAATGATTACTAACTAAAAAATAATAATAATGATAATAGTAAAAGTACATAAAATATACATGCAGGATTTTATAGGATGAATACCTCCCTCTGTTGAGTATCGGTTGAAAAATGCGACCTATAGACGAGAACAGCTGGGTATCCACCGAACATCCGCTGGACATACAAAACATTTTTGCTCATATGGAGAGGCATCGCGCTCGCTTGATCAAAAAATATTTATAAAATTATTACCTGCGATAAGCTGGTAGGCACTAGGCAGGTAATATTACTAAATACAGTTATTCATTTTTAAAACTTCTATGACGCAGTTTGTGGTAATGAAATTTAATAAATATTAAATGTAAATTGCAATAATGTTAGTATTAAAAATAATTAAATACATTTAAGTAGGTGGAACAATATTTTGTCACAGAGTCATATAAATAAAATAAAGTCTCGAAGCACACTGAACAAGGATGATCAAGACCACTTTTCTAAAAACTACATTTACCTACGAGGATTTTTAGTATTTCATGGCAACCAGTTGCGATCGAAGATTATTTAATATTGATGCACAATCAGTTGTCAAGAACAAAAATCTCATTAAACCTAGTTGCTGTAGAAAAATTTATACATCTCAAAATACAAAATAATTATGAAAGTATAAAAATATTTTTTAAGATAACACATTTTTAACGCAATAAAAAGTACTTGTATCATAATTCTGATAGTGATTTTTATTGCTGTAGTACTCTTGTAGGACTTAAAACGAAAAACGTGGGATGCATAATTCTTCCTAACTTTATTTTGAAATAAGCACAAATTCTTGTCCTGTAAGGGCTTGCTTCCTGCTAAATTATTTTAGGCCAACATGAAGTACCGTATTGGTTTTGAACCAGTTATTTAAATTAGTATGAAAACGTGACTTTAAAATTTTTCTAACTTTAGGACATACATTTAGTATTAACTTGATATGATTACGCGTTCCTGAGAAGAAGGGTCATGACAGACTGACAATATAAGTGAAATTACAAGTGTTTGTCTTTTCCTATTTATGAACGGATGACCCTAAAAATTATGATTACATTCTATGCCCAACAAATTGAAATACTGACTTATTTGGGAGAAACATATGATACAATTTTATTGAAATTATATTATTATACTTAGTCTAACAAACGGACAAAAACTTATATCTAAATATTACAAAACTCAATTATTAAAAATCCCGCCCCCGGCCTCTCTTTTTTTTATTATTACAAATTAAGACATGACATTGTAGTAAGACAGCAACATTTTTTTTTATATGTGTATTAGAATTAGATTAGAATAAAATGACACCAACTAAGCATATACAGTCAGCTGACAAATTAGCTGACCCCCCTGCTCGAAACCGATGAGATTTTCTCAGGTGATTATTTATATTTTTACATAACATTTTATTTACTCGTACAGTTTGTTAACCTGCACAATTATACGAAATTTCATGACAAAGCAAAAACAATTACCCAAGACAACTTCATCGGTTTCGAGCGGGGGGTCAGCTAATTCGTCAGCTGACTGTACCTATAATGCGTTTATTGGTTAAACTAATGTCAAGTACCTATTTTTTTTACGACTCGTCATCCAATAGTGACTATTTGGTTTATATACTTGTGGCGCCATTTAGTTCTAATTTTATTCCCTATTTTTAGCTTCACCTGTATGTTTGTATGCTTGAATGTATGTAACCGACTCCTTTATTTGGACTCGATTTTGAACCACTTTAAACGTACAGATATAATTGAAACTTTGTACACTTATCAAGAACCGGTGACAATACAATAATTAGAAAAAAAAAAAAACAAAATATACATGCTTTCACAGTACATCAAACTAAAAAGTGATAAATCATTCCTAATATAAGCTGAAAACAAAAGTGAACGAAAAATACTAGTATTATTGTGAAATGAGCGTGGGGTGCTTTGTGCCATATTTTTCGTACCTATATCGAGCAACCCACGCTTTTTTTCACATTATTGAGTAGTTTTCTTTCACTTTTGTTTTCAGCTTATATTAAGAATTATTTTTCACTTTTTAGTTTAATGTGCTTTAAAAGCGTGTTTTTAAATTTTTTTTCAACTATATTTTCTTTTTCTATTGCCGCTTTTTAAATGCTTGCTTATTTTCTTAAACTTGGCAGGTCAGCGTAGTCATAATCAGATTCTTTCTGTCTTGGCCGGGGTGGAAGTGAAGGCAGGAAGTCCTCCTCTCCAAGCCGTTTGTTTGCTGTCACTAATGCCCTTGTTGCGTAATGGGACATTACTGGTACAGTGGGATAACAATAAAGCAAATCCTTTTTCTGGAATAGAAAAAATATATTTTTTTAAGACTTTACTCACACTGCACAAAAGAATACCAGTCCACACTGCTCCCTTCATTATGTTTGTTGAAAATTACTGATTTATTTAAATTAAAATAAGTAATTAATTTTGTTATTTTTTAAATACCTTACTTGATGCTACTTTACCAAAGGTAACTTTTAATATGAAAGAAATACCTCTTGACATTTCCTATAAAGTTTCACAGAGACGAAAACAATTGCTATCACGCCGATGATCACTGTTATTGATATTAAAACTATCTGCCATACTGATAAAGATGATGACGAAATGCCCGATTCTGTAAAAAAAAACAGTAATGTTAGCTGTACTGCTGCGTCTGTCTGTACTTTAATAAATTTATGGGTAAATATTATTATAATAGTCAATATTATCGACTAGTTGAACGCCCGCGGATACGCCCCGGCGGTAAGTACCAACGAATTTTTTTTTTAATCAAAAGACACGTGGCACTTCTGTTCCTTCATTTAGGTATACTGGCAACCCATTCACTGAATACTTACTCGTATATATAACACAAGGTATGTTACATATAGAAATTTAACTGTACACTCAACTGTTTTGTGACAGCGACATGTTTAAAACTCGGAGGAAACCGAGGTTAAAAATTATGATATTAATGTTTATTATGAATATGTTAATATTTTTTAAAATATGTATTTTTTTAATAGCCCTTTATACCTGTCCCACTGCTGGGCAAAGGCCTCCCCTTTTTCCTTCCACCGATCTCGATCTTGGGCCACTTTCATCCATTGCTGTTCAAATGCATCTAGTTCGTCGCGCCGTATTATTATTATACACGGAAAAACCTATTAGATAGAATTTAAACCTAGCTAGATCGATTTATCGCTCCCGAAACCCCATATAATGCTAAATTTCATCGAAATTATCCACGCAACTTCAATAAATGCAAATTTATATTACTATTAGCGCCGCCTTTACCACTAAAATTGGAACTACTGCTAATAAGTTGGTAGTTTAGTTGGTATGGGAATAATTTATTTTCCTATAATAATCTTTTCTGAATCCTATCAAAAGTCCATTACCTTGTGCTTCAAACGTAATTAAACAATGGTGTCGCAAGTTATATTGACCGAAGATTGCACAAAATATAATAATACATATTTAACTATACGTACCGTTATAAATGCTTTCAGGAGATGTTTCTTCTTGTATTTGACGGACTATTAAGATAGATATTAAATACTTTTAAACTAGTTCGGCTTCATTTTTTTTGTTTATAATATTTTTCAACACGGCACATCGAACAACAGCATTATTGTCTTCTTTAAGAATGTGTTTACTATAATTTACCCGATGGACGCCATTATGTATTCACACAAATACATTACCTATCGTTAGTTTATAAACTTATAACTATACGAGTATATATATTTTTTCAAAGATTTCTGTCACGCGACGATCGTTTTTTATACAGATTTTTTTTTTAAATTGTACCTGTGTTCGAAGGCTTGCCAGTGGGCATTTCATTCAACAGGAAGCTGGATTCTGTTGTTTCAGTCATAATTTCCGTGTTTTTATCTGATGAAGCTCCACGTTGCACATTGATTTCTAGTGATGTTTTAATTCTGGGACTACAAGCGGAACCTGCAATTTTTTTTTTCATTAGTCATGATATCTCAATAAAAAACGGCCAAGTGCGAGTGCGACTCGCGCACTAAGGGTTGCGTATACCAGTTTGTTTGTAAAAAAGACTACACAATTTTATTAATTTTTAATTTTGTTTCACACGTAACGCCATCTATTGCAATATTTTGTAGTATAGGGCTAAATTTGTAAATAAGCACAATTCCCGACTTTCAGATTTTATGCTTTTACTTGAGCAATGAAAAATAAAAGCAAAAAGAAATGTCTTAGCCGGGGCGCAAGCCATGAGCAACGCAACTTATGTGGCAAGGATGCTAACCATTGCACTACCTTACGTTTAAATTCAGTGGCAAAAATAACGTAGTATAGACTACAAAATTACAGCATAATAGTAAAACATATTATATTTATTATTATATTTCAGCACAAATTCTTGAGATGCAGATTTATTCCTTTAGTTGTTTTATAAGACCTTGTCTCTTGTCAAATTTCATGATTCTAGGTCAAAAGGAAATTAACCTATAAGTTTTGTGAGTTTTGAAATTTGTATGAAAACGTGATTTATCTTGGTTGTATCTTTTGATTGCGCTTACTGAGAAGCCTAAAATTGTTAGAGCACTAAGGGGCCATGGACTAAAGTATTTAATTTCAATTATGTAGATGACTATACCGTTTGGCCGATTAGCCGATTAGTCGTGTGGTGACGGCAGAGTAGAATACATTTGTCACCAACCCCTACTCTTCCCGTGGGTGTCGTAAGAGGCGACTTAGGGACTACACATTGAACAGGGAACGGGCAGCAGCGCTCTCTGATACAGTAACCTTTTAATCTGCGATCTCCAACCCGCCTGCCAAGCATGGAGATTATGGCGAAACCCTCTACTTAAGTGGAGGAGGCTCATAGTCCAGCAGTGGACTGTAACGGGCCTTTGATGAGATGATTCTACGAATTCCTGAGAAAATTGTCTTAACAAACTGACACACAGATGGACAACAAAGTGATCCTATAAGGGTTCCTTTTTTCTTTTGAGGTATGGAACCCTAAAAATGGCATAAAAACTTAACTTTTTGATTGAAAAAAGATTTAATTTTTTTTTAATCTCAAATTAGTATTATTAATTAATTAACAAAAAAGTTACCGTAAGCTGGACTAATTGTTTTATCTCCTAAAACTTCTGATTTAAATGATGTTTCTACGTGACCAAGTTCGTCATGAAGCTGGCAAATGTATTTTGTTTCTGTTTCATTATCTTCTTTTTTGAATCCACTAGTACAAGAAGTTCCATTGTGTTCACAGAGAATATTTTCTTTGGTATCAGGGGTTGCTGAAAAAACACACCATTATTATACACTCCTGACCTGACCTTTGATTATCTCAGTCCTCTTAGCTCCCGACAGACGTTGTCTTGAAACGAATGACAGTTATGTTGCTAAGGTTACATAAAAAAATAGACCATTATCCGTTAAGTTTTCTTAAATTTTCCTTTTTTCCGCGCCACTTTTTTATTTATTTTTCTTTCATAAGAACCATTTCCTGACAAAACAAACACAACAGAATAATAATTAGTGAAATGGGTCCAGTTGTTCACGCGTGATGCCGTAACCGAAGGAAATAGGGATTCATTAAACCTACCTATAAGGTATTGAACTGTCCTCTGTTGAGTTGGAAAAACATATTATAGTTTGCGTTTACAGACCCCCTTATGACCAGAACTTTCAAAATTTTGAGTTAATTATGGAAGATGTATTAAAATTAATAGTAAAGTCTAATAATAAATCTCACATAGTCTGCGGAGATTTTAATGTAGATTTGTTAGTAAATTCAACCTATAAAAGCAGGCTACTTGGTTTATTTAAATCATTTAATTTGGTTAACATTTTCCTAGAGCCAACAAGAATCACAGCGACTTCGGCTACTTGTCTCGATAATATTTACTGTGATTGTAATTATTCCAGCAAACAAATAATAAACTCTCTTCAATTTGATCACAATGGACAAGCAGTGACTTTTCCTATTAGTCCAAAAAAAGAGAGTATTTCAATAAAGAAAAGATCTGTAACCGCGAGTAAAATTGAAAAATACAATAAAGCATTATGCGATAAACTGCCTGTTCCAAATTATGATTTGAATTATCCAAATTGTTTTTATAAAGAGTTCTTTTCTTTATTACATTGTGAGTTTGAGGATATATTTAAAGTTAAGACAATTAACATTAAGCCTAGATTCAGATTTAGTGACTGGGCTACTAGGGGCATTCGCATTAGTAGAGATAGGTTATTCGAATTATATGCTGAAAAGGCGTATAACCATAGTGAAATCTTCATTGAATATGTTAGAACTTTTTCAAAAACTTTTAAAAAGGTTTGTGCATTAGCAAAGGCCAACTATATTAAAAACAAAATAGTTTCGGCTGATAATGTTGTAAAGACGATTTGGAAGGTGATAAACTGCGAAACGGGAAAAGCTAAACTATACGACAACAGACATTCATTAAATACTGTTAGTGGTATCATTACTGCAGATGAAGATATTGCTCAAGAATTTGAAACATTTTTCACAAAAATTCCATTAAAAACTACAGAGCCGCTTAATTCCTCACCTTCTTCTGCTCGCGATCTGCTGAATGCTAATGTTCAAAGGTGCCCAACTGCGTTTGAGTTTAGGCATATAAACCCGCAGGTAGTGATTAAAACTTTTAAGGAATTAAAGCTAAAAGATACTGAAGACTTATTTGGTATGTCGGTTAAGTTGTGTAGTTCTATAATCGAAACTCTGGCACCTTACCTAGCATTTTTATTCAATTCTTGTGTTGATCAGGGTGTATTTCCAGATTTAATGAAACATAGTAAAATAATACCTTTATTTAAGTCAGGAGATAAAAAGGATCCCGGTAACTTTAGGCCAGTGTCTATACTTCCGGTACTCAGTAAAATTTTTGAAAGGATAATACTTAATCAAATGCTGTCTTATTTTAATCTGAACCATCTACTCCATAATCAACAGTTCGGATTTACTAAGGGGCGTTCGACCACCGACGCTGCAGTTGCTCTCCTACATCACGTGTACGGGGCTTGGGAGGAGTCGCAGGATGCTATTGGGGTGTTCTGTGACCTATCTAAAGCTTTCGACTGCGTCGATCACGAGACGCTGCTAATAAAGCTGGAACATTATGGAGTTAGAGACGGAGCCCTAAATTTGATCAGTTCCTATCTAGAAAATAGAATTCAAAGAGTTCAAATAAACAGCACGAAGTCACTGGGATCTAAAGTCAAAATCGGCGTGCCACAGGGCTCAATTCTTGGACCGTTCCTATTCTTAGTATATATAAATGACCTGCCTTTTATGGTACAAAACCGATCTGGGATAGTGTTATTTGCTGATGATACTTCTCTAATTTTCAAAGCTAGCAGACATAATCAAGATATTGACGAAGTAAATGACGCTCTTTCCCAGATCCATGATTGGTTTACGACAAATAATTTAATGTTGAATCCAAAGAAAACAAAATGTATAAAATTTTCATTGCCTAATGTAAGGAACAACAACTTAGCTATTGTCTTGAATAACGAAAATTTGCAATATGTAAATGAAACAGTTTTCTTGGGGATCACTATCGACGCAAGGTTACAATGGGACCCTCATTTAAATGCGTTATCCGCAAGGCTCAGCTCGGCGGCATACGCAGTCAGAAAGATTCGTCAACTGACTGACGTTGCTACTGCCAGACTTGTATATTTCAGCTATTTTCACAGCATTATATCCTACGGAATTTTATTGTGGGGTCAAGCTGCTAACATAAATAACATCTTTGTGTTACAGAAGAGGGCGATACGTTTCATATATGAATTGCGTGGTCGCGATTCCCTAAGGGAATTGTTTAAAGAAATTGATATCCTCACAGTATCCTCACAGTACATATCTGAAAACATCTTGTATGTCCGGAAGAACACAATGCTATTTCCTAAGAATTCTGATAAACATAATATAAATACTAGAAATAAAAATAAAATAGCGCACCCAAAGTTTAGACTGTGCACAGTTAATAATTCATTCATGGGGAACTGTATTCGCTTCTATAATAAAATACCAGATGATATTGTAAATCTGTCCGATAGCCAATTTAAAGCTAAAATTAAAACTATTTTATGTTCTAAGGCCTATTATACGATAAATGATTACTTAGATGATAAAAACGTCTGGTCAACTGTTGTTCCAAATCAACGGAGTAGATTGTAATTATGACTCATGTATGATTCTTTATATATTTAAAAGAAAAGTACAAAAGATACAATTCCTGTGGAGTTTCTTCTGGCCGTTCTTCTCCACAGAGGGCGTACACTGGTAGTGAACGTGCCATCCATGATAGCTTTGACGTCGAAAAATGATTTGTAAAAATCTTAATTCGAATAAAAAATTTTGACTTTGACTTTGACTTGTATATACCTAGATAAGACGTGTTACCTAAGTAGTGTTAAATTTTGCTGGCAGTTAGCTTTACCCATTAGAATGGGCAATATATTTTTTAACAAAATTTAAAATTTAGGTAATTTACTAATGTGAAAATTATAGCTAAACTGATCGGTCTGATACACAAAATAACACTTAGGAGCCATTATGGCCAATGTTCTAAAGTATATATTAGGTCCTTACATATGAAATTGGCGTTTTGTCGTACTGGCCACTTTGATCACAAATTTCTCCTATTTGGTTAGGAATTCGAAATTCAAATTTATACAGCTATTTCCACATGTAGTTGTGTTTCGTAAACCGTCATTCATTTGTTTTTTTACTTATCTTTTTTCTGTTTGCATCGCTCGATTTACAAAATGGAAAATTTGAAATATCGCGTTATTTACGAGTACGAGTTCCACCGTGGCACCAGTGCTGCGGAAACGGCTCGAAGGGTTAATGATGTGTATGGCGGTTGTGTCGCAAAAGAAAACACAGTGCGTTTTTGGTTCCAACGTTTTCGTTCTGAAAATTTCGACCTGCAAAACAAGCCCCGTGGACGGCCGGAGACCCAAGTTGATAATGAAGCATTGAAGGCTATTGTGGAAGCGGATCCATCGCAAACCACGTCCGAGTTAGCTGCAGGCTTCGGTGTTAGTGATAAAACTGTTTTAATCCACTTGAAGCAAATTGGGAAGATTAAAAAACTTGAAAGGTGGGTTCCTCACGAATTGAGTGAAGCAAACCGGCAAACGCGCGTCAACTGCTGCGTTACATTACTTGACCGGCACAATAACGAAGGGATTTTAAATCGAATCATTACCTGTGATGAAAAGTGGATTCTCTACGATAATCGGAAGCGCTCATCGCAATGGCTGGACCCTGGCAAGCCAGCCAAAGCCTGCTCCAAGCGAAAATTGACCAATAAAAAGTTACTTGTAAGCGTTTGGTGGACTAGCGCCGGTGTCGTTCATTACAGTTTTCTCAAATCTGGCCAGACGATTACGGCAGATGACTATTGTCAGCAATTGCAAACCATGATGGAAAAGCTAGCTGGTAAACAACCGAGGCTGGTCAATCGCTCTACGCCACTGCTGCTTCACGACAACGCTAGACCACACACTGCACAACAGACGGCTAGCAAATTAGAAGAGCTTCAATTGGAATGTCTAAGGCATCCACCGTACTCCCCGGACCTTGCTCCAACAGATTACCATTTTTTTCGAAATTTGGATAACTTCTTGCAAGGGAAAAAATTCAACTCAGATGGGGCAGTCCAAATCGCCTTCAAAGATTTTATTGATTCCCGTCCGAATGGTTTTTTTAGTAAAGGGATCAATGAACTACCTATGAGATGGCAAAAGTGCATAGATTACAATGGCTCATACTTTGATTAAATAAATATACTATATAAAAATTTTTCGACTTTTTGTTCCTCCCATACAAAACGCCAATTTCATATGTAAGGACCTAATATTTATATAGGTAGTAATATTAAATTAATGTGACGTTACTATAATAATACTGACGTTAGATTAAGATAGTGAGATTAAAAAAAAAACATTCAATTCAAACCTTATTGAATACCTTAATATTACCTTATTGAATCTCCAGCAGGGCTAAGATGAGACCCGTGACATAATTTTGTCGTGTCGTTTATCCAATTGTGAGCCGTGATATGTCATATGTCTACTAGTGCTAACATGCGCATCATTTTCGATCTCGACTCTTTATGTCAAATAGTAATAGATTCGTGTGCTTTTGTCGACAAACTCTAACATGAGCGCCATATTTTGTCGAATTCTGACACTTGTATACGAGATGTTTGCCGTCGTCAGTTTTCATCGAAGACTTCTTTCTCGTGTTTGAACTTTCGTTGAATATTTCAATTGTTTCTTTTTTTAAAACCTATCACGGCAGTGCCGTGCTTTATTATAACTATTTAAAGATAATTTACGAGCACAGAGAGGCACGGCAGATACATATACCTATTTATATCTACAAACATATTTTTTGATAAAAAGAATTAATTTAAGCATGTACTTACATTTTTTTATGTATAACAATTTTTGAAACTTAAAACACGATTACAAAATCCATTTCGAAACTTCCGCGTAAAATATGCGTGAAATAAATCCGCGTGATGGGAAATAACCCTGCGTTCCTAAATGCGCTGAAATCGATTAAAGCACTTATAATCGCGTTCCGTATCACTTTGCCACACATTTCTGATGGCTGACAGCGCTAGAAGTTTATTTCGGAATGCGCCGGGTCGATATTTCATTCGTTCAATTTTTGTGCATGGGTGGTATTCATAGCCTTAGTTTTTTTTTTGCTGATCTATGGTGGTATTTGACATTTCGTTATGAGATAGGTAGTCACGACGAGATATTTCTCTTTCACGGCGTGCGAGTTTATGTCAAATTTGTATGAAGTCGAGATTTTTGTCATGTCGTTTGGTGAGATATGTCACGGGGTCTCATGTTAGCCCTGCTGGTTTTAGTTGTGTTGGTATTTGTATTGTGTATTTTTCGCTTAATAGTAACTAATATTATACTGAATTCACAATTTATGTCATTAATTACAAGAAAAGTAGCTTTTAAACAAGAAAAATAGTAAGTATATTTTGTAAAATGTTCCTGCTTTACAAAAGTTTGACAATAACAATTTATGATTTAAGAACGTTATTACTTACCTGTACATATTTCAACTAGTTGAATTATACCTCTTTCATCATCGTTTTTTTTTTGGCATGTGATAGTCACAAATATACCACTACCTTTAGTTGTTTTATAAAAAATCATTTCAACGGGAGAAGGATCTGAAAAAAAGAATTGAAATCTGGATGAAAAAAATATTTATGGATAAATCAAACCAATTGGCATAGAGAAGTGGCATTTTATGTATAATTTTAATATTTCACTAGCCAGTATATTTTTAGCCAGCTTGAATGTATACTTATTTAAAAAATGTGTTACTCGTAACGTAGAATTCAAAATCTTTTACTGTTTATTTCCATCCAAAATTTAACATTATTTAATTTGTGTCAATGTGGTTGAAATACTTTCAATCGTAAGTATCCAATTTCAATCCGTTCAGTAGTTTTTGCGTGAAAAAGCAACAAACGTCCATCCATACATCCATGCTTATAAACTTTCACGTTTATAATAATATTAGTGTGGTGTGGAGTGTGATAATAAGATGATGAATCAGAGCATCGGTGGAGTGGTTGCTGGAGCTGCTGCAGTATCTCATACAAGCTTCGATCTCCACTACGAACCGACGTGTTTCCAAATTCGAATTCATATTATGTACAGAGGACAAAGGATATAGACACTCAGGCCAGAGTGCTTGAAACGGATTAAGTTTTATCTGCTTAAAGCGATAAGGCCGCCAATTGCCTGTTTCTATATCGTCTGTGTTTGTATGAGTGTTTTTAATGATCAATAATTGATATTTGATTTGATTTGATTTTATCTGGTAATTAATTATGCTTTATCATGAAATTTCGCATAATTGTGCAGTACTGTAAACTATATAGGTACATATAAACAAAATTTCATATAAAAATCTCTTGAGAAAATTCAAACCGTTTTCAGCGGCCTGGCCTTACTAAACGAGTATTCTTTGTCCTCTATACGTTGATTCGATGTTCTTACAGTTAAGGAAAACATCGTGATGAAACCTTCACATTCCTCTTAAGGGAATATGCACATTTTTTTAAAAAATTTATTATTCGAAATATTTTAAGTTCCAGACAAAGACATAAAAATCATTTTTTTTTTTCAAATATCTTGCTCAAAAACAAAGTTATAAGACTTAAAAGTTGATGGTTAGACAGAGAGGTCCGACATGACCATTGACGTCATTGGTCACGCGGGTCATATATTTGCCATAGATAAAATTGTTTTCGTTGATGATGAGAAGAGGGACAGATATTTGTATTGATATTGTTTAATGATGTTGTATTATCTAGTTTGTTTTTCGATCAATTTCGATTCTGTTTTGACTGACAGTATTCTATTTTTGTATACTTTTAGATGAACTATGAATAAAACTAATATATTTTTTTTTGCATATTCCCTAAAAGGGCTGTGTATATAATCTACCAACCCACACTGGGCCAGCGTGATTGACAAAAGGCCTGGTCACGCTTATTCAAGTAAGGCTCGATGGCCCCTCGCCGCCAGGGTGACGATGAATCTACTTGCATCCTGGTAAAAAATCAATCAGCCTTTTGTAGTCCACTGCTGGACGGAGGCCTCTCCAAGGGCACGCCAAAGTGCACGATCACCCGCTTTCCTCATCCAGCCACCACCAGCGACCTTCCTCAGGTCATCAGTTCACATGGTAGGAGGGCGTCCCACACTACGTTTCCCGAGACGTGGTCTCCATTCGAGAACCCATCTGCTCCAACGCTCATCGGTTCTGCGACAGACGTGGCCAGCCCACTGCTACTTCAGCTTGCTACACTTCTGAACGATATCAACTACCTTGGTCTTATTGGTGAAGAATAGAAAACAGCAATGTACCAGTTAGACCGTGTGCCGAGATTACACCCGATAATTTATACAAAATATTTTATAAGAGTACACTTCATCATCACTTTTTTAAATGTAACAGATTTACTTACCTGCAAAGAGTTTATCAAATAAATTACTTTTTATTAATTAATCTGGAATCGCTACTATGTTATAATATAATTATATTCGAAATAACTCATTTTTATAAATAAATATTTTAAAATGGCTGTTAGCATTATCATAAGGAAGGAAAAATATACAATAAAGTGCGAAGTTGATTGGGGTATGATCAAAAAAAAAATATCGGTATTTTTTTATATTTTTAAATGATAATTTACACAATTTTAACAAACTTATTTGACTGTTTTATTGTTTAGATAATTTATAATTTTTATGCATGGTTTTCAATTTTTGACCGTGTGACGTCATAGGACTGACGATGGACAACCACAATCGTAGATTTGATTTGAAATATCACCCTTTCTATTATTCAATCGTCAAACGTAAACAAAGCTTACTTGTACAAGGTTTTTGTCAAAACTAAGATTAAGTGTGTAGAAGATGACGTCACAAAGATCAAAAATGTCAATTTTTTTTTTTTTTAAAACGTTATCTTCAACTTTTTCCAATCACGAGAATATTGTCAAAAACCGTAAATTCCCGAAATAGGTTTCGTATGTATTTCTATATGGTCAAGAAATTTTAGCATGCCCCATTGCCACGTGTAGCGCGTCATCGGATCCGTTTCACACTTCACTCACTATAAAACAATGCTACAGACATGATCAATTACTCAGAGGAATAAAAGACGATCGCTTCGCGGTGACGCGCGCCAGAAATCTTTAATCATTTAGCCCAAAGATTTGACGGGCGTCGCCTCGCGCTTAGCGAAGCGATCATCTTTTATTTCCTCTGAGATTTAGCCCTACGAATTCCGTTGCATTCCGTTCAAAAAATGGCCCCACGCAAAGGGCAACACAGAAGGCGGGGCTTAAAAAGAGCAACACACGCACTAGTTAGTCTGTCACGCACTGTATGATGGACTGCCGCTTCCGATAAAAAACAAAAATACAATATAATTCAGACAAATATAGGTAATAAAAAAATAATTTTAACAAAAAAATAGAAACCTCCTTCAAATTACCTTATATGGTTATCTCCACTAAAAAGTAACAAATAAAATAACATTCCAGATGGAACATGAAAAAAAATATTGCCAATATCCACAATTAAGTAGATAGGTAGTGTATTAAGTAAATATTTAGAATTTTGTACTTCCTTTTGGAGTCGGTGCCAGCCAAAAATTGTAGACGACGAAACTACGAGTATTAAATTATCGAATGAAACCTACCCGGACTTTCTTGGTAGCCGCTCCTGTAATTTTCCCTGCGTTTAGTCGGGTGCGGCATTGCATCCCGCGCAGCACAACAAAACATTATATCATAGACTATCAAGAATTTTATTGATAGTCATATAGAAATATGTACTGACTTAACGACGACGACGACTTAAAACAGTTGCCCACGACTAATCGTCGATTTTTTGGCTGGCACCGACTCCAAAAGGAAGTACAAAATTCTAAATATTTACTTAATACACTACCTATCTACTTAATTGTGGATATTGGCAATATTTTTTTTCATGTTCCATCTGGAATGTTATTTTATTTGTTACTTTTTAGTGGAGATAACCATATAAGGTAATTTGAAGGAGGTTTCTATTTTTTTGTTAAAATTATTTTTATTTTATTATTTTCAGTGTTTCATTCAATATATTTTATGTAAGTAATTAATCCTAACCTCGACACATTTGCTATTATTTTTCTTCATTATCTAAAGCTAGGTTTTGTTATTTAACAGTTTCAGTACAAAGATATATATTTTTGGTATTTGCTTAGTTTAGATTGCGTCTTTCGTGCTTTGCAAGTGCGTTTAGTTTTTTATTATAATGATTGTTTCGAAAATAACATAAGTTAAACTGGGTAAGAGGCTACGAAGTAAGAGGTCATTTAGTAGTCCAGCTGGCCACTAAACTGACAATGCTAAGAGGAAAGAATACTACCTTCGCGATCCTAACGAAAAAGGTATTTAGGAAAACATTTGCCATCGCTCGTGCGCTCATGCCCCCGGGAGAGAGAGAGCGAGAGCGTTGCAGCTCGCGACTGACAATAGTTACTTTTCTTGAAGAAATTCCCATTTCGGGAGAAAACGATTTCCAATAACTAAATTTCAACAAATCACTTTTATTTTGATGTCGATCGTTTCAGCACAATATATTCTAGGTTCATAGGTTTGGTTTTAAAAAAAAATCCATTGTTTTTGTTCAACAAACGGCTTAATTCGACACAGTTTTAATCATAAAAATTACGTTACTTGAGGTAACTATATAAGTTTGAATCTATTGCGAATTTTGTAAAAAGAAAAAGCTATAAACCTAGTCATTCACTGTGTCAATAACATACTAAAAAATCATGGAAATTGGAAAATATTTTGAAGTGGAAAAACGTTTTCTCTTTTTGTATGGACGAGCACGTACTATTCTTCCCTCTTAATAAGCTTATAATATACCCCGATACTTGGGCTTTTCGTAAGGAGTTTCAGGTTTGAGATGGTATCTTGAAAGTCTGTCGTTAGCTGATTACATACAGATAGTGAACGTAGGCTGGCTTCTTCTTTTTCTTCATATTGTGGATTGTAAGGTCGACAACCAACCTCACATACCCTGGTCACACAGTTAATATAGTACCGGGCCCTTGTCAAAACCCACTGACTTAGCACGAGTAACGACGCCTTGTGTAGATATTAGAGCCGAGACACATGGCTTAACGTGCCTTCCGAATCACGGAATCATCTTTCTTTTCAGACAATCAGGTGATTCAGGCAGCAATGTCCCAACTAAACTGAAAAAAGTCTCACAAGTCTCTCGTTTAAGAGTGTCTTCACCGGGATTCGAACCCGAAACCTACGTAAAGAGAGTAAAACACTCGACCACTCGGCCATAGAAGCTAAATTATTTGTGATATCCAATACAATATCCGAAGATTGCAGGTTCTTGTCCTGTCACGGTCGCCAAAAAATGTGATAAAATCGAATAATATAATTTTATATGGATATAATTTTAAATGTGATATAATCGAATAATATAATTTTATATGAAACGTAGATTTTCAGCAAACTGACAAAACAAATTTATTTCGTTGCCTAGCAACATTCCACCACAAACGGTATCGCGCGCGATGCATGTTGCTATCACTGGTTGAGGAGTTTCCGCTTTTATCTCTTATTCCATCATCAGATTTTAACAAATTTGGTATGGATCTATCCCTAAAGCACGTTCTATCGTATGAAAAAAGAATCATCAAAATCGGTTGAAAACTGACTGAGATATGACTAAAAGAATAGACGAATAACGACGCGAATGCAACATTCCGTTGAGGAATTTCCAAGTTTTACCTCTGTTCCACCATCAAATATTGACGAAATTAATATGGGACCACCTCGAGAGTAAATCCTATCGAATGAAAAAAGAATTATTAAAATCGGTTAACAATTGGCGGAGATATCTAATAACATACATAAAAAAAAAAAAAAATACAGACGAATTGAGAACCTCCTCCTTTTTTGAAGTCGGTTAAAAATGCTTGCCTGCCAGCATTAAAAAGGAATCAAATTTGAACACCGAACAGTACGAATATACGTCACCTTTACTATATCTTTCTTAACATTAAAAATAATAACACTCATTCCTCTTCACTTTCTATTCAATAAAAACAAAAAAGATAGATGGGCCTTAAAAAAATATTAGAGCACGACTTACCGAATCAATAAGTTTTATATAAATCGTCAACAGCTCATACACGTATACGTCCCCACAGAGGGGCTCCAGCCTGCCCTGAATTAGGGCGATTAGGCCTTAGTCGACCACACTGGCCCAGTGCGGGTTGATCGACTTCGCACACAACGTTTAAATTTCTTCGCAGGAGTATACAGGTTTCATCACGATGTATTCCTTCACCGTAAAAGCGTCGAATGTTTATTTACGTACGTTTGTACATAATGAATTCGAAATTCAAAAACATATTGGTACGGATCAAACCCGCGTCTCCCGGATGGGAGGCAGCAGCCCTAGCCACTAGACCGTCGACGCTCTTCACATATATATACTCACCGGCACATCTAACCGCCCACTCTTCATTTCAGGGAATACTCGTGATTCTTTATAATTCTATTAGTTACAGCTGATGTCAGTTAAAAAGTTGTTAATTTAACGTTTATTTAAGTGTATTTAATTTATCGTAAAATTATCAACAAATCAATTTTAATGTACAACAATAAGCGTTGTTAAAAATTAACCCGAAATACAAGGGTGGGCGATTAGATGTGCCGGTGAGTATAATAATATATAAATAGCTGTGCGATATTATAAAATTAATGAGTGTTACATGAAACACTTACCAGCGAGGCTAAAACTGACGTTAAAAAGATAAAACAAAACAAAAACAATATGGGTGCACTTATTCATTGTTCAATTTTAACTAGTTTTTATAAACTTTAAGCATATTTAAACAAAACTGGATAAAATTTGCTAAAAACGAGTAATAACAGCTACTGTTACGAACATTATGTATTTATATTATGACCATACAAAGTGCGACGGGTGCTAAAACAATGGCATTATATTGAGGAAAATACTGCATGTATCTGGGTATAAATTTTCCTTTATTATTCATAAAATCAAAATAGACATCGCAATTAATTAAAGTAATATACAGTATTCTGATAACCATTAGCAAGTCAAAATCAATGTAACTTTTATCAGTAAACTTTGAATTTGGTTGTTGTTGGTAGTGAGACATAGATAGATAGATAGATAAAGCGTTTATTTGATACTGCAGACACATACATAACAAAATTAAAACTAGTATTTAATATGAATATTATAACATAACCTGACACACCAGGTTATGCATGTGTGCTGCAGCAGTGCAAGAAGGTCGCAGCTCAACGTCGACACATACTCAGGAGAGCAGATATCGCTGATTTTCAGTCACAACCCAGAGAAACACGGTCGCGGCGACAAGTTCAATTGATCGTTTTACATGATATGTTGTATATATTTCTATTTATTATATAAATGTACACATACGACTTTTTCCAAGGTATTCGGGTCAAAAAAGAAACTCAACGGCAAAAAATAAAAAGAAATCTGTCTTCTTTTTGATCCACGATTTAGATTTAAATTTATTTTATTTAAACAATTTTTGATTCTTACAATTGTCATATTGTTGTGAAAAAATAACGTCAATTAAATTATAATTATTACATGTCAAATCAGTGGTAAAAATAATATTCAAAATATTATAGTCAAAATAAAAAAAAAAAGGAAATTGAATCACAAATTACATGTTTCATTGGAAACGAAGTTGTATGTGACGACGACGGTCAATTTAAAAGCTGCTAGATATTTAAAGCCGGCAGTTAATAATGCTAGCTTTTGTGGAGCACCGCGAAGGGAGAGATCACACAAACATTGCTAAAGTTTCATAAACTATAATTGAATTAAAGGTTTTTCAATACGACTTTGTTAGGTCTCTAGTAATTATTATATATTCACGTATTCAACGACTCTGGGGCGAATAATGTATGGAGAGTCGGCCATCTCCTTTACGTATTTAAAGAACACTGCAGCTCATAGCCAAAAGCAGGGAAAACAGTATGTACAGTAGGGAACACTAATGAAGCTACACATTTTTGTTGCAAACTAGCTGTTATTTGTTGCCAACGCGCAATATATCCTGGTGTAAAGCTTGATGATAACGTCGGTGGCCTGGTGGCTAGGGCCGCTGTCTGCCATCCGGAAGACGCGGGTTCGATCCCCATCACGTAAAATAGTACATTGTTATACGAGGGGTGAAGGTAACTCAAAAGCTGGCCGGGGCACGGCTATCAGCAAAAAATAAAAATAGGCGGGAAAGCAACAATCTGGTTTCTCGAGTTGTAGGGTTTTGTTTACATTGAGTTCATCTGATTCAGATATGGAAGTCACTCGTTTTTCTTTAGATAATTCGTGTTTTTATTTTTACTTTCCTTGTATTCGTAATGAAAAGCACACGAACTGCCTCGAACTATTAGGGCCCTCGCTACGCTCAGGCCCCAAACCCCGTCTCGGCGCTAAATAAGTCTTTAACCAGAGGTAAACACTGTGCTTTTCATTACGAATGCAAGGAAAGTAAAAATAAAAACACGAATTAGCTAAAGAAAAACGAGTGACTTCCATATCTGAATCAGATGAACTCAATGTAAACAAAACCCTTCAACTCGAGAAACCAGATTGTTGCATTCCCGCCTATTTTTATTTTTTGCTGATAGCCGTGCCCCGGCCAGCTTTTGAGCCATTATTTTTAATTTATATCATTGAAAAATATTAAATACTTTGCCCAAATCTATTTTATTTTAAAGAAATAGTTGAATATTTAAATAATTGAATATATAGTTGTATATAATAAAATCATTTAAAATATATATATATTCTTTAATTAATACCTTAACTTTATGTTATTTCAATTTAACATTGCGCTGTAATTGAGTGGCTGTATAGAAAGATGGAACATAGTTCAATAGAAATGTGAAGTTAGAACCAGTTTCTTTTTTTAATAATTTGCCAGAATGAATGAAAATGAATGAATGAACGACAGCTGTCAGTTGAAAGTGATTTTCCCTCCGGGCTGAAAAGTATTACTTTCAATCCGCTCCTCAGGCAACTTCCGAACTACTTTCAGAGTATGAGTAATGAAAATATGTTTTCGAATTTCAAATATAATGTAGGTAAGGTTATTTGACGCTCTTACGGTAAGGAAAACGTCGCGATGAAACCTGCACATTCCTATTAAGAAAATTCAAAGGTTGTGTGTGAAGTCGACCAACCTGCACTGGACCAGCGTGGTTGACTAAGGCCAAACAAATCGCTCTAATTTAATGTAGGCTCAAGCCCCTTGGTGGGGACGTTTATGAGCTGTTGATGATGATAGCTTGATGAGCTTTTAATTTTTGGCGAGACCGTACTAAAAGCAGTGATAAACGAATAATGCTCTATAAGTATGCTGAAATACAATTTGCGTGCAGTTTTTTTTTTATTTAATTAGAAAAATTGTAAAGTCCTATAAATATGTAAATACATTCGCATGACAAGCTCAAGCATTACAGGTAAAATTTGATGTACAGGTAAGTTCTAAAGTGGAGTCATAGTGGTATGTTCATACCACTTTACTCCACACTTGTTCACGTGGGTGGGTATTTTTATACTTTGAAATAACTTTTTACTAACATTCAATAACGTTAATTTAATTTCATGTTATTTTATATATAAGTCCTGTACACACCATCCGTAACAACAAAAACCTGATAATAAATTAATTAAAAGTACAAAGTAGTTTGTGATTGTCTTCGCTTATGAACGTGACTTTATTACGGGAACGTGGCATTAGTCATGTCATAGTCATAGTCATAACGGGCTGGTTTCCGCAACTCGACGTCTAATGCGCCTATTTTGCGTGTGGGTGGGAATGCGGTGTCATTCGAGCCAACCCAACTCTTCCAGGAAACCCAGTAAGCCCTTTATATTACCGGTTATCCCTGGAAGGTCCCTCGTTTGACCGAGGTATTTAGCACTGTAGTCCGCCACTCCCGTTCACTCCATGAGGACGTGAGCAGCCGTTTCTTCTGCCTCCAAGCAGGCTCTGCAAAAGGGGCTGTCAGTAACACCTAGGACCAGTTAATGCTGCAGTCACCAAACGCAAGCGTGGTTTACTTAGCCAAAACAGGGTCTTAGCGAGCCTGGCACTGGGGGTTGGCAAGGCCAGGTTCGCCTGTCTACACTCTTCATGGTTTGTCCAAAGAATGGCATGTTTGTTCCTAGTTGATTCTCTAAGTAATGTACGTACCATCCTGAAGGGAAGAGGGATGATGGGCTCGGGTCCGTATGCTGTTAAGCTAGAACCTCTACGAGCCAACTCATCCGCTGCATCGTTACCTCTAGACCCGCTATGTCCTTTTATCCATTGAAGGGTTACGCGGTTGTGTTGACATACCTCCATTAGTCGTTTGTGACGGTTCTCACGGTCCTGTCCCAGCCTCATCCAGTGAGATCTCGTCATCTTGACAATATCGTCTGACCATCGGACTGGTGGTCTGCCCACTGGCCTTGTCGCCCCTCTAGGCCTATTACCTATATGAATAAGTAAGTAGTATACAGTTAACGCAAACTCGCTTCCAAGTAAAAGTGTTACTTGTAAAATTTGTTGTTAAACACAGTTGCGATGCCTTTTGAAAAGTATTTCTCACAGTAAATTTCATGATTTTCAGACCAAAAATTCGAATCGAATATTTGTTTCAAACTTTTACTACTAAAGATAAGAAAAGAATAGAAAAGAATAGAAAAGCATTTATTCCTTGAATTACAATAATTACAACACAAACAAAATTATGTGGTGGTTATACATAACTTAGTTAAAACTTATAGGTGAATGCTGTATTGCATCAAGGAAAGGGTTCGGACTCAGCATGTGCTGCAGACAAGTCTACAGCGCTGATATTCTGCCGGCAACAGACAGTTAAACCAAAATAAATGATTACTAACTAAAAAATAATAATAATGATAATAGTAAAAGTACATAAAATATACATGCAGGATTTTATAGGATGAATAGGTATTCACCGATACTCAACAGAGGGAGGTCCCTCTGTTGAGTATCGGTTGAAAAATGCGACCTATAGACGAGAACAGCTGGGTATCCACCGAACATCCGCTGGACATACAAAACATTTTTGCTCATATGGAGAGGCATCGCGCTCGCTTGATCAAAAAATATTTATAAAATTATTACCTGCGATAAGCTGGTAGGCACTAGGCAGGTAATATTACTAAATACAGTTATTCATTTTTAAAACTTCTATGACGCAGTTTGTGGTAATGAAATTTAATAAATATTAAATGTAAATTGCAATAATGTTAGTATTAAAAAAATAATTAAATACATTTAAGTAGGTGGAACAATATTTTGTCACAGAGTCATATAAATAAAATAAAGTCTCGAAGCACACTGAACAAGTATGATCAAGACCCCTTTTCTAAAAACTACATTTACCTACGAGGATTTTTAATATTTCATGGCAACCAGTTGCGATCGAAGATTATTTAATATTGATGCACAATCAGTTGTCAAGAACAAAAATCTCATTAAACCTAGTTGCTGTAGAAAAATTTATACATCTCAAAATACAAAATAATTATGAAAGTAAAAAAATATTTTTTAAGATAACACATTTTTAACGCACTAAAAAGTACTTGTATCATAATTCTGATAGTGATTTTTATTGCTGTAGTACTCTTGTAGGACTTAAAACGAAAAACGTGGGATGCATAATTCTTCCTAACTTTATTTTGAAATAAGCACAAATTCTTGTGCTGTAAGGGCTTGCTTCCTGCTAAATTATTTTAGGCCAACATGAAGTACCGTATTGGTTTTGAACCAGTTATTTAAATTAGTATGAAAACGTGACTTTAAAATTTTTCTAACTTTAGGACATACATTTAGTATTAACTTGATATGATTACGCGTTCCTGAGAAGAAGGGTCATGACAGACTGACAATATAAGTGAAATTACAAGTTTTTGTCTTTTCCTATTTATGAACGGATGACCCTAAAAATTATGATTACATTCTATGCCCAACAAATTGAAATACTGACTTATTTGGGAGAAACATATGATACAATTTTATTGAAATTATATTATTATACTTAGTCTAACAAACGGACAAAAACTTATATCTAAATATTACAAAACTCAATTATTAAAAATCCCGCCCCCGGCCTCTCTTTTTTTTATTATTACAAATTAAGACATGACATTGTAGTAAGACAGCAACATTTTTTTTTTATATGTGTATTAGAATTATATTAGAATAAAATGACACCAACTAAGCATATACAGTCAGCTGACAAATTAGCTGACCCCCCTGCTCGAAACCGATGAGATTTTCTCAGGTGATTATTTATATTTTTACATAACATTTTATTTACTCGTACAGTTTGTTAACCTGCACAATTATACGAAATTTCATGACAAAGCAAAAACAATTACCCAAGACAACTTCATCGGTTTCGAGCGGGGGGTTAGCTAATTCGTCAGCTGACTGTACCTATAATGCGTTTATTGGTTAAACTAATGTCAAGTACCTATTTTTTTTAAGACTCGTCATCCAATAGTGACTATTTGGTTTATATACTTGTGGCGCCATTTAGTTCTAATTTTATTCCCTATTTTTAGCTTCACCTGTATGTTTGTATGCTTGAATGTATGTAACCGACTCCTTTAGACTCGATTTTGAACCATTTTAAACGTACAGATATAATTGAAACTTTGTACACTTATCAAGAACCGGTGACAATACAATAATTAGAAAAAAAAAAAACAAAATATACATGCTTTCACAGTACATCAAACTAAAAAGTGATAAATCGTTCCTAATATAAGCTGAAAACAAAAGTGAACGAAAAATACTAGTATTATTGTGAAATGAGCGTGGGGTGCTTTGTGCCATATTTTTCGTACCTATATCGAGCAACCCACGCTTTTTTTCACATTATTGAGTAGTTTTCTTTCACTTTTGTTTTCAGCTTATATTAAGAATTATTTTTCACTTTTTAGTTTAATGTGCTTTAAAAGCGTGTTTTTTAATTTTTTTTCAACTATATTTTCTTTTTCTATTGCCGCTTTTTAAATGCTTGCTTATTTTCTTAAACTTGGCAGGTCAGCGTAGTCATAATCAGATTCTTTCTGTCTTGGCCGGGGTGGGAGTGAAGGCAGGAAGTCCTCCTCTCCAAGCCGTTTGTTTGCTGTCACTAATGCCCTTGTTGCGTAATGGGACATTACTGGTACAGTGGGATAACAATAAAGCAAATCCTTTTTCTGGAATAGAAAAAATATATTTTTTTAAGACTTTACTCACACTGCACAAAAGAATACCAGTCCACACTGCTCCCTTCATTATGTTTGTTGAAAATTACTGATTTATTTAAATTAAAATAAGTAATTAATTTTGTTATTTTTTAAATACCTTACTTGATGCTACTTTACCAAAGGTAACTTTTAATATGAAAGAAATACCTCTTGACATTTCCTATAAAGTTTCACAGAGACGAAAACAATTGCTATCACGCCGATGATCACTGTTATTGATATTAAAACTATCTGCCATACTGATAAAGATGATGACGAAATGCCCGATTCTGTAAAAAAAAACAGTAATGTTAGCTGTACTGCTGCGTCTGTCTGTACTTTAATAAATTTATGGGTAAATATTATTATAATAGTCAATATTATCGACTAGTTGAACGCCCGCGGATACGCCCCGGCGGTAAGTACCAACGAATTTTTTTTTTAATCAAAAGACACGTGGCACTTCTGTTCCTTCATTTAGGTATACTGGCAACCCATTCACTGAATACTTACTCGTATATATAACACAAGGTATGTTACATATAGAAATTTAACTGTACACTCAACTATTTTGTGACAGCGACATGTTTAAAACTCGGAGGAAACCGAGGTTAAAAATTATGATATTAATGTTTATTATGAATATGTTAATATTTTTTAAAATATGTATTTTTTTAATAGCCCTTTATACCTGTCCCACTGCTGGGCAAAGGCCTCCCCTTTTTCCTTCCACCGATCTCGATCTTGGGCCACTTTCATCCATTGCTGTTCAAATGCATCTAGTTCGTCGCGCCGTATTATTATTATACACGGAAAAACCTATTAGATAGAATTTAAACCTAGCTAGATCGATTTATCGCTCCCGAAACCCCATATAATGCTAAATTTCATCGAAATTATCCACGCAACTTCAATAAATGCAAATTTATATTACTATTAGCGCCGCCTTTACCACTAAAATTGGAACTACTGCTAATAAGTTGGTAGTTTAGTTGGTATGGGAATAATTTATTTTCCTATAATAATCTTTTCTGAATCCTATCAAAAGTCCATTACCTTGTGCTTCAAACGTAATTAAACAATGGTGTCGCAAGTTATATTGACCGAAGATTGCACAAAATATAATAATACATATTTAACTATACGTACCGTTATAATTGCTTTCAGGAGATGTTTCTTCTTGTATTTGACGGACTATTAAGACAGATATTAAATACTTTTAAACTAGTTCGGCTTCATTTTTTTTGTTTATAATATTTTTCAACACGGCACATCGAACAACAGTATTATTGTCTTCTTTAAGAATGTGTTTACTATAATTTACCCGATGGACGCCATTATGTATTCACACAAATACATTACCTATCGTTAGTTTATAAACTTTTATACGAGTATATATATTTTTTCAAAGATTTCTGTCACGCGACGATCGTTTTTTATACAGATTCTTTTTTTAAATTGTACCTGTGTTCGAAGGCTTGCCAGTGGGCATTTCATTCAACAGGAAGCTGGATTCTGTTGTTTCAGTCATAATTTCCGTGTTTTTATCTGATGAAGCTCCACGTTGCACATTGATTTCTAGTGATGTTTTAATTCTGGGACTACAAGCGGAACCTGCAATTTTTTTTTTCATTAGTCATGATATCTCAATAAAAAACGGCCAAGTGCGAGTGCGACTCGCGCACTAAGGGTTGCGTATACCAGTTTGTTTGTAAAAAAGACTACACAATTTTATTATTTTTAATTTTGTTTCACACGTAACGCCATCTATTGCAATATTTTGTAGTATAGGGCTAAATTTGTAAATAAGCACAATTCCCGACTTTCAGATTTTATGCTTTTACTTGAGCAATGAAAAATAAAAGCAAAAAGAAATGTCTTAGCCGGGGCGCAAGCCATGAGCAACGCAACTTATGTGGCAAGGATGCTAACCATTGCACTACCTTACGTTTAAATTCAGTGGCAAAAATAACGTAGTATAGACTACAAAATTACAGCATAATAGTAAAACATATTATATTTATTATTATATTTCAGCACAAATTCTTGAGATGCAGATTTATTCCTTTAGTTGTTTTATAAGACCTTGTCTCTTGTCAAATTTCATGATTCTAGGTCAAAAGGAAATTAACCTATAAGTTTTGTGAGTTTTGAAATTTGTATGAAAACGTGATTTATCTTGGTTGTATCTTTTGATTGCGCTTACTGAGAAGCCTAAAATTGTTAGAGCACTAAGGGGCCATGGACTAAAGTATTTAATTTCAATTATGTAGATGATTATACCGTGTGGCCGATTAGCCGATTAGTCGTGTGGTGACGGCAGAGTAGAATACATTTGTCACCAATCCCTACTCTTCCCGTGGGTGTCGTAAGAGGCGACTTAGGGACTACACATTGAACAGGGAACGGGCAGCAGCGCTCTCTGATACAGTAACCTTTTAATCTGCGATCTCCAACCCGCCTGCCAAGCATGGAGATTATGGCGAAACCCTCTACTTAAGTGGAGGAGGCTCATAGTCCAGCAGTGGACTGTAACGGGCCTTTGATGAGATGATTCTACGAATTCCTGAGAAAATTGTCTTAACAAACTGACACACAGATGGACAACAAAGTGATCCTATAAGGGTTCCTTTTTTCTTTTGAGGTATGGAACCCTAAAAATGGCATAAAAACTTAACTTTTTGATTGAAAAAAGATTTAATTTTTTTTTAATCTCAAATTAGTATTATTAATTAATTAACAAAAAAGTTACCGTAAGCTGGACTAATTGTTTTATCTCCTAAAACTTCTGATTTAAATGATGTTTCTACGTGACCAAGTTCGTCATGAAGCTGGCAAATGTATTTTGTTTCTGTTTCATTATCTTCTTTTTTGAATCCACTAGTACAAGAAGTTCCATTGTGTTCACAGAGAATATTTTCTTTGGTATCAGGGGTTGCTGAAAAAACACACCATTATTATACACTCCTGACCTGACCTTTGATTATCTCAGTCCTCTTAGCTCCCGACAGACGTTGTCTTGAAACGAATGACAGTTATGTTGCTAAGGTTACATAAAAAAATAGACCATTATCCGTTAAGTTTTCTTAAATTTTCCTTTTTTCCGCGCCACTTTTTTATTTATTTTTCTTTCATAAGAACCATTTCCTGACAAAACAAACACAACAGAATAATAATTAGTGAAATGGGTCCAGTTGTTCACGCGTGATGCCGTAACCGAAGGAAATAGGGATTCATTAAACCTACCTATAAGGTATTGAACTGTCCTCTGTTGAGTTGGAAAAACATATTATAGTTTGCGTTTACAGACTTTTCAGAATTTTGAGTTAATTATGGAAGATGTATTAAAATTAATAGTAAAGTCTAATAATAAATCTCACATAGTCTGCGGAGATTTTAATGTAGATTTGTTAGTAAATTCAACCTATAAAAGCAGGCTACTTGGTTTATTTAAATCATTTAATTTGGTTAACATTTTCCTAGAGCCAACAAGAATCACAGCGACTTCGGCTACTTGTCTCGATAATTTTTACTGTGATTGTAATTATTCCAGCAAACAAATAATAAACTCTCTTCAATCAGATCACAATGGACAAGCAGTGACTTTTCCTATTAGTCCAAAAAAAGAGAGTATTTCAATAAAGAAAAGATCTGTAACCGCGAGTAAAATTGAAAAATACAATAAAGCATTATGCGATAAACTGCCTGTTCCAAATTATGATTTGAATGATCCAAATTGTTTTTATAAAGAGTTCTTTTCTTTATTACATTGTGAGTTTGAGGATATATTTAAAGTTAAGACAATTAACATTAAGCCTAGATTCAGATTTATTGACTGGGCTACTAGGGGCATTCGCATTAGTAGAGATAGGTTATTCGAATTATATGCTGAAAAGGCGTATAACCATAGTGAAATCTTCATTGAATATGTTAGAACTTTTTCAAAAACTTTTAAAAAGGTTTGTGCATTAGCAAAGGCCAACTATATTAAAAACAAAATAGTTTCGGCTGATAATGTTGTAAAGACGATTTGGAAGGTGATAAACTGCGAAACGGGAAAAGCTAAACTATACGACAACAGACATTCATTAAATACTGTTAGTGGTATCATTACTGCAGATGAAGATATTGCTCAAGAATTTGAAAAATTTTTCACAAAAATTCCATTAAAAACTACAGAGCCGCTTAATTCCTCACCTTCTTCTGCTCGCGATCTGCTGAATGCTAATGTTCAAAGGTGCCCAACTGCGTTTGAGTTTAGGCATATAAACCCGCAGGTAGTGATTAAAACTTTTAAGGAATTAAAGCTAAAAGATACTGAAGACTTATTTGGTATGTCGGTTAAGTTGTGTAGTTCTATAATCGAAACTCTGGCACCTTACCTAGCATTTTTATTCAATTCTTGTGTTGATCAGGGTGTATTTCCAGATTTAATGAAACATAGTAAAATAATATCTTTATTTAAGTCAGGAGATAAAAAGGATCCCGGTAACTTTAGGCCAGTGTCTATACTTCCGGTACTCAGTAAAATTTTTGAAAGGATAATACTTAATCAAATGTTGTCTTATTTTAATCTGAACCATCTACTCCATAATCAACAGTTCGGATTTACTAAGGGGCGTTCGACCACCGACGCTGCAGTTGCTCTCCTACATCACGTGTACGGGGCTTGGGAGGAGTCGCAGGATGCTATTGGGGTGTTCTGTGACCTATCTAAAGCTTTCGACTGCGTCGATCACGAGACGCTGCTAATAAAGCTGGAACATTATGGAGTTAGAGACGGAGCCCTAAATTTGATCAGTTCCTATCTAGAAAATAGAATTCAAAGAGATCAAATAAACAGCACGAAGTCACTGGGATCTAAAGTCAAAATCGGCGTGCCACAGGGCTCAATTCTTGGACCGTTCCTATTCTTAGTATATATAAATGACCTGCCTTTTATGGTACAAAACCGATCTGGGATAGTGTTATTTGCTGATGATACTTCTCTAATTTTCAAAGCTAGCAGACATAATCAAGATATTGACGAAGTAAATGACGCTCTTTCCCAGATCCATGATTGGTTTACGACAAATAATTTAATGTTGAATCCAAAGAAAACAAAATGTATAAAATTTTCATTGCCTAATGTAAGGAACAACAACTTAGCTATTGTCTTGAATAACGAAAATTTGCAATATGTAAATGAAACAGTTTTCTTGGGGATCACTATCGACGCAAGGTTACAATGGGACCCTCATTTAAATGCGTTATCCGCAAGGCTCAGCTCGGCGGCATACGCAGTCAGAAAGATTCGTCAACTGACTGACGTTGCTACTGCCAGACTTGTATATTTCAGCTATTTTCACAGCATTATATCCTACGGAATTTTATTGTGGGGTCAAGCTGCTAACATAAATAACATCTTTGTGTTACAGAAGAGGGCGATACGTTCCATATATGAATTGCGTGGTCGCGATTCCCTAAGGGAATTGTTTAAAGAAATTGATATCCTCACAGTATCCTCACAGTACATATCTGAAAACATCTTGTATGTCCGGAAGAACACAATGCTATTTCCTAAGAATTCTGATAAACATAATATAAATACTAGAAATAAAAATAAAATAGCGCACCCAAAGTTTAGACTGTGCACAGTTAATAATTCATTCATGGGGAACTGTATTCGCTTCTATAATAAAATACCAGATGATATTGTAAATCTGTCCGATAGCCAATTTAAAGCTAAAATTAAAACTATTTTATGTTCTAAGGCCTATTATACGATAAATGATTACTTAGATGATAAAAACGTCTGGTCAACTGTTGTTCCAAATCAACGGAGTAGATTGTAATTATGACTCATGTATGATTCTTTATATATTTAAAAGAAAAGTACAAAAGATACAATTCCTGTGGAGTTTCTTCTGGCCGTTCTTCTCCACAGAGGGCGTACACTGGTAGTGAACGTGCCATCCATGATAGCTTTGACGTCGAAAAATGATTTGTAAAAATCTTAATTCGAATAAAAAATTTTGACTTTGACTTTGACTTTGACTTGTATATACCTAGATAAGACGTGTTACCTAAGTAGTGTTAAATTTTGCTGGCAGTTAGCTTTACCCATTAGAATGGGCAATATATTTTTTAACAAAATTTAAAATTTAGGTAATTTACTAATGTGAAAATTATAGCTAAACTGATCGGTCTGATACACAAAATAACACTTAGGAGCCATTATGGCCAATGTTCTAAAGTATATATTTATATAGGTAGTAATATTAAATTAATGTGACGTTACTATAATAATACTGACGTTAGATTAAGATAGTGAGATTAAAAAAAAAAACATTCAATTCAAACCTTATTGAATACCTTAATATTACCTTATTGAATCTCCAGCAGGGCTAAGATGAGACCCGTGACATAATTTTGTCGTGTCGTTTATCCAATGGTGAGCCGTGATATGTCATATGTCTACTAGTGCTAACATGCGCATCATTTTCGATCTCGACTCTTTATGTCAAATAGTAATAGATTCGTGTGCTTTTGTCGACAAACTCTAACATGAGCGCCATATTTTGTCGAATTCTGACACTTGTATACGAGATGTTTGCCGTCGTCAGTTTTCATCGAAGACTTCTTTCTCGTGTTTGAACTTTCGTTGAATATTTCAATTGTTTCTTTTTTTAAAACCTATCACGGCAGTGCCGTGCTTTATTATAACTATTTAAAGATAATTTACGAGCACAGAGAGGCACGGCAGATACATATACCTATTTATATCTACAAACATATTTTTTGATAAAAAGAATTAATTTAAGCATGTACTTACATTTTTTTATGTATAACAATTTTTGAAACTTAAAACACGATTACAAAATCCATTTCGAAACTTCCGCGTAAAATATGCGTGAAATAAATCCGCGTGATGGGAAATAACCCTGCGTTCCTAAATGCGCTGAAATCGATTAAAGCACTTATAATCGCGTTCCGTAGCACTTTGCCACACATTTCTGATGGCTGACAGCGCTAGAAGTTTATTTCGGAATGCGCCGGGTCGATATTTCATTCGTTCAATTTTTGTGCATGGGTGGTATTCATAGACTTAGTTTTTTTTTTGCTGATCTATGGTGGTATTTGACATTTCGTTATGAGATAGGTAGTCACGACGAGATATTTCTCTTTCACGGCGTGCGAGTTTATGTCAAATTTGTATGAAGTCGAGATTTTTGTCATGTCGTTTGGTGAGATATGTCACGGGGTCTCATGTTAGCCCTGCTGGTTTTAGTTGTGTTGGTATTTGTATTGTGTATTTTTCGCTTAATAGTAACTAATATTATACTGAATTCACAATTTATGTCATTAATTACAAGAAAAGTAGCTTTTAAACAAGAAAAATAGTAAGTATATTTTGTAAAATGTTCCTGCTTTACAAAAGTTTGACAATAACAATTTATGATTTAAGAACGTTACTACTTACCTGTACATATTTCAACTAGTTGAATTATACCTCTTTCATCATCGTTTTTTTTTTGGCATGTGATAGTCACAAATATACCACTACCTTTAGTTGTTTTATAAAAAATCATTTCAACGGGAGAAGGATCTGAAAAAAAGAATTGAAATCTGGATGAAAAAAATATTTATGGATAAATCAAACCAATTGGCATAGAGAAGTGGCATTTTATGTATAATTTTAATATTTCACTAGCCAGTATATTTTTAGCCAGCTTGAATGTATACTTATTTAAAAAATGTGTTACTCGTAACGTAGAATTCAAAATCTTTTACTGTTTATTTCCATCCAAAATTTAACATTATTTAATTTGTGTCAATGTGGTTGAAATACTTTCAATCGTAAGTATCCAATTTCAATCCGTTCAGTAGTTTTTGCGTGAAAAAGCAACAAACGTCCATCCATACATCCATGCTTATAAACTTTCACGTTTATAATAATATTAGTGTGGTGTGGAGTGTGATAATAAGATGATGAATCAGAGCATCGGTGGAGTGGTTGCTGGAGCTGCTGCAGTATCTCATACAAGCTTCGATCTCCACTACGAACCGACGTGTTTCCAAATTCGAATTCATATTATGTACAGAGGACAAAGGATATAGACACTCAGGCCAGAGTGCTTGAAACGGATTAAGTTTTATCTGCTTAAAGCGATAAGGCCGCCAATTGCCTGTTTCTATATCGTCTGTGTTTGTATGAGTGTTTTTAATGATCAATAATTGATATTTGATTTGATTTGATTTTATCTGGTAATTAATTATGCTTTATCATGAAATTTCGCATAATTGTGCAGTACTGTAAACTATATAGGTACATATAAACAAAATTTCATATAAAAATCTCTTGAGAAAATTCAAACCGTTTTCAGCGGCCTGGCCTTACTAAACGAGTATTCTTTGTCCTCTATACGTTGATTCGATGTTCTTACAGTTAAGGAAAACATCGTGATGAAACCTTCACATTCCTCTTAAGGGAATATGCACATTTTTAAAAAAAATTTATTATTCGAAATATTTTAAGTTCCAGACAAAGACATAAAAATCATTTTTTTTTTTCAAATATCTTGCTCAAAAACAAAGTTATAAGACTTAAAAGTTGATGGTTAGACAGAGAGGTCCGACATGACCATTGACGTCATTGGTCACGCGGGTCATATATTTGCCATAGATAAAATTGTTTTCGTTGATGATGAGAAGAGGGACAGATATTTGTATTGATATTGTTTAATGATGTTGTATTATCTAGTTTGTTTTTCGATCAATTTCGATTCTGTTTTGACTGACAGTATTCTATTTTTGTATACTTTTAGATGAACTATGAATAAAACTAATATATTTTTTTTTGCATATTCCCTAAAAGGGCTGTGTTTATAATCTACCAACCCACACTGGGCCAGCGTGATTGACAAAAGGCCTGGTCACGCTTATTCAAGTAAGGCTCGATGGCCCCTCGCCGCCAGGGTGACGATGAATCTACTTGCATCCTGGTAAAAAATCAATCAGCCTTTTGTAGTCCACTGCTGGACGGAGGCCTCTCCAAGGGCACGCCAAAGTGCACGATCACCCGCTTTCCTCATCCAGCCACCACCAGCGACCTTCCTCAGGTCATCAGTCCACATGGTAGGAGGGCGTCCCACACTACGTTTCCCGAGACGTGGTCTCCATTCGAGAACCCGTCTGCTCCAACGCTCATCGGTTCTGCGACAGACGTGGCCAGCCCACTGCTACTTCAGCTTGCTACACTTCTGGACGATATCAACTACCTTGGTCTTATTGGTGAAGAATAGAAAACAGCAATGTACCAGTTAGACCGTGTGCCGAGATTACACCCGATAATTTATACAAAATATTTTATAAGAGTACACTTCATCATCACTTTTTTAAATGTAACAGATTTACTTACCTGCAAAGAGTTTATCAAATAAATTACTTTTTATTAATTAATCTGGAATCGCTACTATGTTATAATATAATTATATTCGAAATAACTCATTTTTATAAATAAATATTTTAAAATGGCTGTTAGCATTATCATAAGGAAGAAAAAATATACAATAAAGTGCGAAGTTGATTGGGGTATGATAAAAAAAAAATATCGGTATTTTTTTATATTTTTAAATGATAATTTACACAATTTTAACAAACTAATTTGACTGTTTTATTGTTTAGATAATTTATAATTTTTATGCATAGTTTTCAATTTTTGACCGTGTGACGTCATAGGACTGACGATGGACAACCACAATCGTAGATTTGATTTGAAATATCACCCTTTCTATTATTCAATCGTCAAACGTAAACAAAGCTTACTTGTACAAGGTTTTTGTCAAAACTAAGATTTGTGTAGAAGATGACGTCACAAAGATCAAAAATGTCAATTGTTTTTTTATTTTTAAACGTTATCTTCAACTTTTTCCAATCACGAGAATATTGTCAAAAACCGTAAATTCCCGAAATAGGTTTCGTATGTATTTCTATATGGTCAAGAAATTTTAGCATGCCCCATTGCCACGTGTAGCGCGTCATCGTCGCGTCATCGGATCCGTTTCACACTTCACTCACTATAAAACAATGCTACAGACATGATCAATTACTCAGAGGAATAAAAGACGATCGCTTCGCGGTGACGCGCGCCAGAAATCTTTAATCATTTAGCCCAAAGATTTGACGGGCGTCGCCTCGCGCTTAGCGAAGCGATCATCTTTTATTTCCTCTGAGATTTATCCCTACGAATTCCGTTGCATTCCGTTCAAAAAATGGCCCCACGCAAAGGGCAACTAAGAAGGCGGGGCTTAAAAAGAGCAACACACGCACTAGTTAGTCTGTCACGCACTGTATGATGGACTGCCGCTTCCGATAAAAAACAAAAATACAATATAATTCAGACAAATATAGGTAATAAAATGACCTCCGGCGAGGTAAAATGGTGCACGAGGTTCCTTTCCTCATATTTAAAATAATGTACTTATATACTTATATATTCATATATTACACATAATTATATATATTTATTGTTCATTTCACTAATTGCGCACTCCAAATGAATAGGTGCTAACAGAAAAACAGCGCCGGGAAGTGTGGTGATCCTCATGTGCTATGCTGAGTTAGGGCCTGGCGGTACGCATTTTCTCTTATTTCTTTACTTTTATCTTTTGTCCTGTGTCTTTTGTCCTCTACTGATGGTTTTTCTTTCTTTCTGTGGCACATGTACCTTAATAAATGTTTTATCTGTCTATCAGGAGGCCCAAAAAGTCAGCAAAAATGAAACTGAGGTAACAAATCACAAGTAAATACATTTTTCACCTCTCCACCTCGGAATGTTGGCTTTTAATACCCGAAAATAGGGCTGAAAATCGCTTATTCATTTCTAAACATGCAAACCATTCTCATGTCTAGAGAAAAAATAGTTTGAATTTCGAACACAGGAAAAAAAGTTTTCATATATCCGCGCGTAAAATAATTGACGTGAGCCATTTTTTTTATTGGGTGTGTTCCGAATCAAACTGTCAGCGCCGTCAGCAGCGATCAGAAAACCAAAAGATTGTATGGGTTTCGCCTGCCTTTGAGTGCGCTAAAACCGATTGAAGCGCGTCTCGGAACACAGGGATAGGTTTTCATACAATTTTGGAACGCACCCTAAAAAATTCTAACCTAAAAGTTTGTTTATTGTTTTGGTTGTTTATTTTTATCTTAATAACTAAAAATTTAAAAGTATTATGATGAAATACGGTAATTAAATCTCAACTTATAGAATTATATCGAATTAAGAGAACTCTTGTACATTTTTAAGTTCCAATATTTACGTAGGTAAGTAAATAGTTAACGATTTCTTTGCCGGAACAGGTGAAAAATAATGTGTTGGGTTTAAGAGGAATCTATAAGCATATTAAGCAAGGAATTAGAAGTTGAGTTGTTCATGAACTGTAATAATATTGATATTTTATGTATTACAGAGCACTTTTTAAAAAGTTATCAGTTCATGTTCAGCTTTAATAACCACCACGTAGCTAGTTCGTTCAACAGAAAAAAAGCAGAACGCGGTGGCTCCTTAATACTCGTTAATAATAGTTTTAAATATAAGGAACGAGTTGACATAGTGAGCCTGTCTGTTGAGCGTACTATTGAAATAGCCTGTATTGAACTTGAACAACTTATTGTAATGAGCGTATACAGACCACCAGATTCATCTTTTGATTTATTCGAAAAGATAATGGATGAAGCGTTGACTAAAATCAGCGATAAAAACAAAATTTTTATAATTTGTGGCGATTTTAATGTTAATCTGTTAGAGGATAATAATACTTGTACTAGATTTAAATCTTTATTTTTATGTCACAACATGAACTATCTTTTTTTGGAGCCTACTAGAATTACTGCAACATCTGCTACTTGCATTGATAATATATTTTCTAACATTACGCCTACTTACAAATCGGTCATCAATAAATTAACCTCTGATCACTCTGGTCAGATAGGTATATTCAATATTAAAAAAAAAAAAAACCAAAAAGAGGATATTACATGTGTCCCCATTAGTGACACTCGGCTAGAACATAACAACTATAGGAATAATATTTTAGATAAATTATCGGAAATACCATACAGTGACGATCCAAATTTATTGTATAACTCAGTATTTAACTTTGTCAAAAATGAATATGATACGGTATTTAAATCAAAAACTATAAAAGTTAATAACAAAGCTTTGTTTAGTGATTGGGTGACAGCGGGAATTCATAGGAGCAGACGAAAATTATATGAACTCTATGAAGAGAAATCATATAACAAAAGTACGGCCTTTCTAGATTATGTTCGTAGTTATTCAAAAATGTTTAAACGCGTTTGTGCCTTAGCTAAATCCAATTTCATTAAAAACAAAATTGAATCTAGTAGCAATGTAATGAAAACGACATAGAAAATTATAAATAGCGAGACTGGAAAGGCCAAAGCTACACATAATAACTTCAAGCTTAAAATAGATAATCAATTGTTAAGTACAGACCTAGAAGTAGCAAAAGCTTTTGAAAATTTCTTTACGGACATTCCAGTTTCAACAACCAAGTCTTTAAATTCATCTCCCGCTGCTGCTGAATCTATACTTAAGCAGAACTTTGAGGAATGTAAAACAGATTTTAAATTTAGGCACGTAAATAATGAGGACATTGTAAAAGCGTTTAAATCCCTGGAAATGAAAAAGACGGCTGACGTCCATGGTCTATCTGTAAAAATTATAAGTTCCATTATAGATTGTATCGCACCTCACCTTTGTTGCATATTTAATCAATGTATAGATAATGGTGTGTTTCCTGACTTGATGAAACTAAGTAAAGTGATACCTTTATTCAAAGCCGGTAGTACATCAGACCCCACAAATTTTAGACCTATATCGATACTACCAACTCTTAGCAAAATATTTGAAAAACTCATACTTAATCAATTGCAGAGTCATTTTTATGTCAATAATTTAATTCATGTTGCTCAGTTTGGTTTCACAAGGGGTCGTTCAACAGCCGACGCTGGTGTTCAGCTAATTGACAATGTTTTTGGTGCCTGGGAAGACGCAATGGATGCAATAGGTGTATTCTGCGATCTATCCAAGGCTTTTGATTGCGTCCATCATGACATTCTTGTCAGGAAGCTACGCCATTATGGTGTAAAAGATCAGGCTCTTGGCCTTCTGGAGTCATATCTAACAGATAGGGTTCAGATGGTCGATGTTAATGGGAAAAGATCACCCGGATCTTCAATAAGTATGGGCATCCCGCAGGGTTCAATTCTTGGACCTTTCTTGTTTTTAGTATATATTAATGATTTACCTTATCTTGTTAAAGCAAAACATGGGTAAGTATTGTTTGCCGATGATACTTCTTTGATATTTAAAGTTAAAAGACAACAATCAAACTATGACGACGTAAACAATGCTATCTCTAGTATAGTGAATTGGTTTACTGTTAATAATCTATTACTTAATGAAAAGAAAACTAAATGTATTAAATTCGTATTACCCAATGTGAAACCGGTAACTACAGATATATTTATAAAAGGACAGAAATTGGACCTTGTAGATTCGACTGTCTTTTTGGGCATTACTTTAGATGCCAAACTACAATGGGATTCTCATATAAATAAATTGTCGAACCGACTGAGTTCAGCAGCGTTCGCAGTTAAAAAAATTAGAGCCCTTACCGACGTAGACACCGCTAGACTAGTCTACTTCAGTTACTTTCATAGTCTAATGACCTATGGTATTTTATTGTGGGGTCACGCTGCGAATGCTAATAGTATATTTATTTTGCAGAAACGGGCTGTTCGTGCAATTTATAGATTAGGGCCTAGAGTGTCACTGAGGGAAAAATTTAAAGAAATCAATATTCTGACATTTGTGTCTCAATATATCTATGACAATCTTGTGTATATAAAACGAAATATAAGTAATTTTCAGAAGCACAGTGATATACACAATTTTAATACTAGAAATAAAGACAAGTTGGTTACTTATGTCAGCCGACTACATAAAATTAGTAATTCTTTTAAAGGCAATTGTATACGCTATTACAATAAGGTCCCTACTGATATTAAAAACTTGCCTTTAGACAAGTTTAAAATAATTATAAAACAGAAATTGTATAAAAAAGGTTACTATAGGATATCTGATTACTTAGAAGATAGGTGTCCATGGGAATAGATTGTTTGAGTAGCAGGCTTTTTCGATATGTAATAAGCATTAATTTTGTAATTGACAATATTTTATTTAAAAAAGGAAACGCAAAAGATGCGACGACTGTGGAGTTTCGTCGGTGAGCTCTTCTCCACAGATTCCGCCATTGTGTTAGTGAACTCACCCAAAAAAAATGTAATGACGGATCTAAGTGATGTAATAACATCCTATGGAAATAAATTATTTTGACTTTGACTTTGACTTTCTAATTCTCACCTCGAACCTTAGAATCCCTCGCGAGCTTCAGGGGTCTATTTTTAGAAATACTCGCTTCGCTCGTGCTTCTATTATAGACTCCTTCGCATGCTCTGGATTCAATATCAGTTCTCTGAGGAAAAATCAACATTCCTCTCTTACCTAACAAATTACTATTTTTCAATATTCTAAATACTTGACATAAAATAATGATGGATGGGATTATGCAAGCAATAGCCAGCAAATATCTACGACTTATATTAAGGCATAATGTCATAATACTTTATATCTTATATTAATCTTCATAATAAGTATTACTTAAAAAATCTTGAATATAAACTGTTATTTTCCATTTGTTACCTCCCTAAGTAAATTTTAAAATTATATCAATTGTGCTGCATTACTCGTATTATTAACATAATATTATGATGAATTTTCTCTATAACACAAAGTGAAAGACAAGGCATGTAAACCATACATCTGAAGTTGCCAATTTTCTTTCTAAAGTCACAAGGCCAAGTTTTCTATACTAGTGGCTCTGTGAGCTGTAGATCTTGCAAATCGCTGTATATCTCTTTATATTTGACGGAGAACCGTCGCCAGCACTATCGCACATGGTGGATGAATGGATACCCGAAATAATGTAGTCTCTCCTTAGTACAGGCTTGTATTTCAACGTTAGTAACATCACAACTCGAAAATAACAAATAATTAGCAAGATTTTAATGGATAAAAAATACAATATGAAAACGTGAAAAGTTTGACACAGAGTAATGGCCTCTTCCCAAAAACAAGCACACAATCACACATTTAAATAATATTATATCAGATGATTTTAGTAAATAATGACAAAGTAATCTTATTCATATGAATAATGCAAAAGTACGATAATTTTTAATTTGACTTGTTCTATCACACTTAATGCATAACACATCCACTGCACGTGCACAAGTGATGCGATCCAATCACCGTTATCCGTCATGCCGTGAACCAATCACCGCATTGTCGAAATATAACGTGACGCGTGAACGCCTGTCTACAGTGACGTTTTTCGTTTAAGGCGGCGTTCTGATTTGCGCTGACAGCACTTTGAGTACCCAAAACCGCGTACCGAATCACTGTCATTGGGATTACGACAGCCATTGTGACGTCACGGATTGCGTCATGACCACCGCCATCTTCCGCTAACGGCGCCCATGCTCCAGAGCGAAATTCACGTAAGGGTAATGTCAAATTCGACTTTGACATATTGTTTATTTATTTTTAAAAGTTAAATGTTTAATGTTTAAATGTAAAATTTACGTGTCTTATATTTATTTGGTTGAACAAAATTAAAAACACGTTATTCAATTATGAAATGAAGATAAATTACTGAAATATTTTAAATCAATCAGTTTTGTAGGTTAGGGTTGCCAGATGTTCGATAGTAAAAGTATCGAGTAGGTTATGTATAAATTACGATAGTTTTGACTCAGGCACATACATACATAAGATAATAATATCATAGGCAATCTGATAAAATACAAATATAAATATCAAACATTCTTTTATGTATTTTTTTAATTTCATATGCCTATTTACATCTCCATTTTTAAAAATTCGCATACCATTTCTTATTTTGGGTACTAGCCAAGTAGCCATGCGAAAAGTGCTGTTTTCACAGCTGTACGATACTTTTTTAATACGTATAATAATTTAGAATTATTCGGCATGTGACGATGCACAGCATCTAGTGAGAGAGCGCCACTTACTTCGTCCAGCAGTTGGCCCATTTTGGGCCAATCATTCTTGCAAATATTGGTAGTTGATTTGACTTACTCTGATTTCTCGCCAATTTTAGTCACCTGAGGTTGAGCCCGTTCAACGTTTCCTCATAGCGTCGATAACTTTCGAACCAGCAACATCATAAGTAAAAACTCTGCCCAAATTTTTATTTTTAATGTGTCTTCGAAAATTATTCTTCTAAATTCAGTAGACTTATAAATGTTTTCTAAAGGGAAATGAGTGTTACGGATAACACAGCGTATGTACATTACCTACCATATTGAAATAAGCACACGTGGGTGACTCCGAAAGATCACTTACGCGAGGACAACGAGAATAGTGTACGGTAAAGGTTTCTATAATTATATTTTGAACTGGTGAGTACCTTACATGTTATTATTTTATTGCAAAATCCAAATGCAAAACCGAACAACAGTCGTCGTCAAGTACCATAACGGCTCGTGTCAGGTGCTATTCGACCGCGTCAACGTCTCCACAGGCTGACGCTTTTATCTCTTGTTCGCTTACCTACTATTTCTCAGGATTTTCAAGCCGGAATAGATAATTACCGCAAGGTACTAAGTTCCCACGCTCAGATACTTGTGTGGGGAGGCTAAAAAAGAAAAAGGGAAGTCCACATGGGTGGAAAAAATATGTTACTTGAACTTCAAATTTGAAACAGTCACATCCCATATGGGTGGCCGCCGCCTATTGGGTATAATAAGATATATTTATAATATAATGGGACAGTACTCATGGAAGGTATGTTCTATGTTCATTAAACTCTTCTTATTTTTTATTTATCTTTTTATCTTCAGTTATTTATGCTTAACAAAACAAGATCACCTTAAACAGTTTCGCAAGAGATCGGTGGCAATCTACACAAGAAACTCAGTAGCCCCTAAGCCTAACCACAGAACAAATAATGGTGGCTACGCGAAACTCTTCCTATAAATATTTAATATTCATTTGATATTTGTCTTTGTTGGTATGTCTTTTGTGTTTGATTTAGGCTTGCAGGTGAACAAAGATGTTACACAGTATTTTCTATTACAAGCACATCAATTTTTCCGGGACGATGCGTAGATACCTTTGAAATCTACTTGAAAGCTTGCGATGGTTACGATGAATTCATCAACAGCTCAAATACGTCCCCACCTAGGGGCTCGAGCCTACGATGAATAAAAAAGTTCTTTTTTTGTTCGAAAATACTTGATATCTAGACATAGACAACTCGTATCTAAAGTACAGCCTGAGTGATTTTAACACTGATTCATCGTAGAAAAGAATGCCAAGAAGCTTCGCAGAATGATTGACGTTTTACAGGGGCTGCCTCCGAGCGAATCGGGGCAGTGACAGGCTCGTCAGGCTCCGAAGGCCAACCTGTGAATCATCTCAGGGATGGGTCTGTCATTTACCTTTGACAGTGTCTGCCTTGTCAGGCAACACTGTACAGTATATTATGTCACATTTACATCACTATCCAAGAGTCTCCGAATACTGAAAAGGGTATGACTACCTACCTTAACTGTTGAGCATCAGTAGCAGTGGCAGCCACGCTCGTCTCGGAAGACCAACCTGTCGACAATCTTGGAAATGCGGCCGCCATTTGCCTTGTCAACACTGTTCAAACTATGTCGCGAATGCGGCCAACATTTACCTTCTAGCCAGTGCTTGCCTTGTCAACACTGTGCAAACTATGTCGCGAATGCGGCCAACTACCTTCTAGCCGGTGCTTGCCTTGTCAACACTGTGCAAACTTATGTCGCGCATGCGGCCAACATTTACCTTCTAGCCGGTGCTTGCTTGTCAACACTGTGCAATCTGCCCTACACGCAGGGCGAATTTGTGTTCTATGCACAACGTATGGAACATAACGCAAGAAGAACAACGGCTCAAACTGAACTTTATGTTTCACCTGAAGTGACTCGACAAACTGAACCTGATTGGAGTGTTCGACGGATATTACAGGTATGTCCGCCATGCATCGACAGGCTTTTTTGTTTCGACTGCAGGTTTCGTCAGGTCCTTGGCTTGTTTTATAAAAAGTTATACTAAACTGAAATGATACATGAGATGACTGGTTAAAATTTCTAAACCTTTTTTCAAAGTTGAATCTCGCAAAATATTTTTATTATTCCACACCAAAGCTGGCTAATGATACAATACCAAGATCAAAAGTTCCGAAAGTCTTTACCTTAACCTATCATAACTTCTTGGCACTTATGCAAGGTGGCTTTGCCTTCAAAGCACCGGGTCACGGGTTCGAGCCCCGCCCGGGACAAGCTTTTTGTGTGATGAGTAGGTAGGTAGTACTATAGTACCTACTTGTGTCAGTTTTTTTTAGGATGGTACTAATTTATTAAATCTGTTTTACATAATTATATAATAATTATATATACTTGTACCTGATGATAAACTGTCTGATACCCATAGGGACGGGCTCTGTCTGATTGGGTATCAGGTAGCCGTGTGTGAGATATTCTGTTCTGGGTACTCGAAGTCTATCCCAGGAGTTCTGCTAATTCACGTAACGATAACCTTGTATGCAATCTTAACGCGGCACTTTCTGGTAGTCAACTACAGTAGGACACTCGGTTAAAAAACTACGTGACTCAGGGCAAGGCAAGTATGTGGCACCCAGAATTGTCGAAATGGTTTTCTATCCAGGAAAGCTGTTTAGAATGGTCTGATTTTGTTTGTTAGCTATTTTTTAATTTATAAAGTGGCTGACATTAATAGTTTGATAATTAAATTTGGATGTCAGTGCCCTGCTGTATTGCCGCTTAGTAAACATAGCAATTTGGCCAGTTAGTTCAATTGGCAAGCGCACCAATATTGTTGTAAATTCTGAACGAACGAATGTGGAAATCGGTTGGACAGAACCCCAACCAATGTTGATCTACTAGCAACATCGACTTCAGTAGCATGGCAGACAATATCTTTCTAGGCAAATATTGTCCGGAATGATATCTTCTTAAATTAACCAACTGTGAGTAATAACTTTTTTGCGTTATGAAGCCTGAATAAGGATCTTTTTACATTAAATAGTGCAAAGGTAACGCACACGTGCACAGTGCATCAGTAATGGGCTTTCGCGTTCATGGATGAGGGTGACCAACACCTACATTATTATTCAGTGCACTAATTATGACCAAGCGTATTTTTTTACACGCCTCTGTGAAAGAGAGCTGAGCTACTGAATCTGCAGCTCCCCAGTCCCCGCATTAGACCGGCAGTTGAGGTTAAAAAGTCTATACTTGCCACGTTCGCTATCAAACAACAGCGAGCCGCCCTCCTCCTCAAATAAGTTCCTATAATTCTTAGTGTTAAATAGTTCAAGGTGGGGGGGGGGAGGAATGACGAGCTGGTCGGTCGCTGAAAAGCCCCTCGTATTGAATAGCTAGCGAGAGAACACACTAAGCAGGTATGGTAAATTATAGTCATTCCACTATTTATTTTTGTCTCTCGTCATAGTCTGGTAGAATATCTAACTCGTCTTTTTCTGGGAGAAAAATTGCAAATGGCCAATCTTTTGGGGATATTTTTTTTTCAAGAACCTCTGTCTATTGCTTGTTACATAACCAAGTTTTGATGCCCTACCAGTGTATGTCTCTTCTTAAGAGAACTGTCAGGATAGTTTTATCTTAGCACAGAGTACTATTCTAAATAATAATAATAACTGGATAGTAATTCTGCTCTTACCATCAAGTTGTGGATTGCACGACTTGACGAAGTTAAGGATTCCTTACTCATTATAAGTCCTCCTCTATCTTGCCCAGAAGCAGCGTTAGTTTTAAGGGCCGGAATGTTTTAGAACCACATAATGGGGTGTGCTCAGCTCAGAAAAGGATAACGATTTACAGGCAGTCTCGTTTGAAATAATATAATTATTAATTGAATCCAAACAGGTTTACAACAATATTTTGGTTACGGTAAAAGCAGAGACGAGCAGCGGGACGCGATGCGAACCTTTTGCGATGCGCCTTTCGGTCGCCAATGCTATTGGTAGCCAGGTAAAGTTCGCAGCGCGCCGTTTAAGATGTTCGCACGGCACGTCTCGTCGTTTATCTCACAAGCAATATATATATAGGTATAAATAGAATGTTTTTACATCACTTTGGATTAATGGCGGAATCGGTGGAGAAACTCGACAATACTTTTATTCAACTCTATTGAAAAGTGAGATGTTATACTTGTAGACCTTAGAATTGTTGATAGTTTTTCAACATTTTGATTTCTTCGTTATTTAAATTGTGTACGAGTTTATTTTGCAGGAAATCACAGCACAATATCAATCACATAGCGTCGTACTTGTAGTCACCAGGAGCTAATAAACACGTCTCTCACTAGATGCTGTGCATCGTCACATGCCGAATAATAGTGCAAGTTTTACACAACAATAAAACTTGTATTATTAAGCAGAGACGATGCACAGCATCCCTTTAAGGTCTCCTGGTGAGAGACTCATGAGGAAACGTTGAACGGGCTCAACCTCAGGTGACTAAAATTGGCGAGAAATCAGAGTAAGTCAAATCAACTACCAATATTTGCAAGAATGATTGGCCCAAAATGGGCCAACTGCTGGACGAAGTAAGTGGCGCTCTCTCACTAGATGCTGTGCATCGTCTCTGCTTAATAATACAAGTTTTATTGTTGTGTAAAACTTGCACTATTTTGCCAGTTTTGGTACGGTAATCAACATCTGGCAAGACTGAGTTATAAGCAGTTTCAGCGCGCTCAAACGCCGTTCCGTTTTGATTTCGCTCATGAGCCGTATTATCGCGATTTCTGAATCGGTACGCGAGTAATCGCTGTCAGTGCTTTGAGCCGTGAAATCTGATTCGGAATACACGGTAAGTACTCGAGATTTGGGGCCATATTTTTCTTGGGTTTTGTTTACAATTACATTTCCATAGCTTTCATTCGTAGATTTAGCACGATATTTTTTTCTCAACGCTTATGCCGACACGCGTCCTAAACATTATATTTTTTTCTTACAATTGGGTTTTCATGTATTCAAACTAAGGCTGTATTCCGAATCAGATTTCACGGCTCAAAGTACTGACAGCGATTACTCGCGTAACGATTCAGAAATCGCGATAATACGGCTCATGAGCGAAATCAAAACAGAACGGCATGTGAGTTCGCTGAAACTGCTTATAACTCAGTCTTGCCAGATGTTGATTACCGTACCAAAACTGGCAAAATTCTAAATAATTATACGTATTAAAAAAACCCCCGAAGCAAAAAAGCAAAACATTCAAAAGTAAAAAATAATACCTATTGTTGAGCCATCAAATTCGATAAAGTAACACCTATATATTTTAATTTTATTATAGAAATTGATGGATGGCACGATTTGGTTTGCTCGTTGAAATGACGCTATAATGTCGCGTCGGTGTACCGATTAAGTCAGACACTTCATTTGATTGACTATCTATTAATTTGTTAGCATATCCGACCAACTTGTTTTAATACGATATTTTTTTTTAAACTTAGCGGTACCCTGACGTGACATTATAGCGTCATTTCAACGAGCAAACCAAATCGTGCCATCCATCAATTTCTCTAATAATATTAAAATATATAGGTGTTACTTTATCGAATTTGATGGCTCAACAATAGGTATTATTTTTTACTTTTGAATGTTTTGCTTTTTTGCTTCGGGGGTTTTTAAATTTTGAATTTATTTTTATTTCATAATTTTTAAACTTTATAACAAATAAATTATGATATATGAGTACAGTTATATCTAAAAGAAAATTGGAGAGTATTTTTACTTTGAATCGAAAGGACATATGGAAAGTAGTCAGATCCCCTCATCAACTATTAAAGAGCTGATGATCTTCAAACGGCTGATCAGGTCACGGTTACCTTTCCATATACTTTCAATATTATTGAAGGAATACAGTACCAAATTTCGAATCGATAGGACATAAGGAAGTTCGTCAGATCCCCTCATCAACTAGAAAAGAGCTGATGATCTTCAAACGGCTGAAGAGATTTTCATGAAACATGGCAAAGAATATTCGGGGTAAAATTATCTATGTTACAAAAAAAACTAAACGAAAATCGGTTCATCCGCTTAGGAGCTACGATACCACAGACAGATACACAGATACACAGACACGTTAAACTTATAACACCCCTCTTTTGCGTCGGGGGTTGAAAACTATGCGTCGTAGCGAAAAAATATTTTTGAGAAATATATTTTTAATGGTCTTGTAAACATTAATTGATTGATTGAGAATGGTAAGATAGTTCCAATTATTAACGAAGCAATGTTAAAAATGACAAAAATCCAACATGTCGGCCTATATTTCGTTCATGGATCGATTTTGTTAAAACTTTGCTTGGGACCATTATTTTTATATGAGATTAACAACGGTATGATATAAATGTCAAAAATCCAAGATTTTAAAGTTTATGGACTGGTTTTGTTGAAACCTGGTTTAGAATAATATTTTAACATGAAATGAACATCCATTAAAATTTGTCAAATAAGATGCCACACAGATGGACATTAGAAAAATCAATAATATTCAAATATCTCGAAAACTATGCGTCGTAGCGAAAAAATAACGAAAATTTTTGCCTCCTTTATAACCCATAACACAACCATGGCCATGCTACCTTTCTTGACCTTGACACTCACTTTTTTTAACTTTGTGAAAAATATATCTTAATGGTCCTGTAAACATTAATTGATTGATTGAGAATGGTAAGATAGTTCCAATTATTAAAGAAGCAATTTTAAAAATGACAAAAATCCAACATGTCGGCCTATATTTCGTTCATGGACCGATTTTGTTAAAACTTGGCTTGGGAATGTTTATGGACTGGTTATGTTGTAACTTGGTTTAGAACAATATTTTGACATGAAATGAAAATCAATTTGTCAAATAAGATATCACACAGACAGACATTAGAAAAAAACAATAATATTCAAATATCTCGAAAACTATGCGTCGTAGCGAAAAAATAACGAAAATTTGTGCCCCCTTTAAAACTTCTAACACGACCATGGCCATGCTATATAATGACCTTACTTGACCTTGACGCTCACTTTTTTAACTTTGTCAAGGTCAAGTAAGATCGTTATATAGAACGACCATGATCGTGTTCACGGTTATTAAGGGGGCACAAATTTTCATAATTTTTTCGCTACGGCGCATATTTTTCGAGATATTTTAATTTTATTGATTTTTTCTAGTCTATGTGTCATCGCATTTACGAAACGGATTTCATTGCATGTCAAAATATTATTCCAACCAAGTTTCAACAAAATCGGTCCATAAACATACTATGGGCGCTATTTTGAATTTCACAAGTTTACGTTCTCTTTTTATTTAAATAGCATATTAATCTCAGTATATATAATATATATAAAAATATTTATATCATAACAAATATCACTTATAAAAGGCGTTTTTTTTTCATACGTATGCGTCTTATCACACTTTAATAAGATGTAATTAGAGATGGGCAAACCACCGGGTTTAAACCTACCGCTGGGTTTTTACCCGATAAACACCCATTTATTCCCACCCACTGGGTGAAAATTCGGGTGTTTATTATTTTTATAACAAAATTTACATAGGTATCCATATATCATTAGATTTTGCGTATGCACATTATAATATGTGACATTTTTTCACTTATTTGCCAGTAAATGCAGGGGCTTAGAACATCTATTTTAGCAAGATACCAACAAAGCAATGGATAAAACGGCGTAAAGCACAAAATCTGCAGAAAATATTGTTTTTAAGGGCAAATCGGTATTTGAACAAGAAACATAAAAAAAAAGATGGCGATAAAATTATTGTTCGTAAGTCATGAACCATGGTTTAGGGTACTATGTTTAGAAACGAGAGAAACAACAGTACCAATTATGTTTAAAATATCAATATCCGAGATGGCAGCAAACTTTTTCGTTTATTGGGTCAACTTCGATTAAACTATACACAGTGTTATAACATGTCCTAGGCCAATCGTAATATCAGGCAGCTTCCATCATTTAGTATACTGTCACCGTGACTTTTGTCGCCCGTGCGCGCTAGCTCCTACCTTTGTACTTGCCACGTTCGCATGCAGTGTAGGTATGAGTGAGTGTAGTGCTAGCTAACTGTAATTACAACTTCTTTTGATCATCCCGTTAGAACTTGAGCATTCTTCTTCTTAGCGAGTCGATAGCAAGTCGAATTTTATAATGTTGTAGCCCAAAATGTGGCCACTTGGACGGCGGATTGTGTGGCGTCCATCAAATCTTGCTGCGTGCAGGTGGCAGGGCACGCAGGACATGATGTCAGGTGGGCCATCGTCTGTACTTCTCCGCACACACAGTTTATGCCAGTATTATCGGAAAATCCCCACCTAGACATGTTATCTTTACTCCGGCCGATCTGAGTCCGAAGTCTATTTAAAGACTTCCAGATCGGCCACGACAACTGATGTCCGGGTGGGAGATTCTCAGATGGCATGACAAAGGGGCTAGGAAGGGAGACTCCGCGGCGCCAGAGGTTGCATTTTGCTTGTGGCGGGTCGTTGGTCAGTGGTTCGACGCACTTTATAAAACTTTTTCGGCTTTTCAGCCGTTGTGGCACTGGTTTATAGCCACTCAGTGGGTGCCGAGTGTCGTCGTCCATTTTACGCCTATCAAGGGAGCTTGCAACTGCTCTGCGGACATCTGGAGGCGCTATGCCAGCTAATGGAAACAGCAACTTAACCGGCGTCGGTTTCAGGCAACCAGTAATGATCCGGCAAGTTTCGTTTAAGGCTGTGTCCACTAGCTTGACATGAGCAGAGCGGTCCCATACTGGGCATGCAAATTCGCCAGCTGAAAAGGCAAGCGCCAAACCAGTAGTCCGCAGAACTTGTGGTGTGGCTCCCCATTTAGTGGTGGTAAGGCGCCGCACTAGATTGTTTCGAGCATGCACCTTCCTTTTCACACTCTCACAGTTCTTTCGGAAGGTAAGAGACCTATCCAACAGCACGCCGAGGTATTTGGGGGAGTTACTGTGGGAAATAGGCACCCCACGCCACGTGATTTTGAGCTTTCGACCCGCCTGTGCATTGCGAAGGTGAAATACGCATGACTCAGTTTTAGACGGATTGGGCTTAAGGGAATTCTCTGCGTAGTAGCAACTCAGGTTCTTGAGAGCTACCGTCAGATTGGCCTCAACCTCTTCGAAACTGGTCGCTTGAGAAGTGAGAGCAAGATCATCAGCATACACAAAGCGGGAGGTATTTGGACTGGACGGCTGGTCGTTGGTATATCAATTTCGGGTCAACAAAGCTAGTTAGGCGTACCAGCAGCAACCGCTCAAATAATTTATAAGTATGGCACAGGAGTGAAATGGGCCGAAAATTTTTGGGGTTATCTGCTGGTTTTCCTGGATTTGGTATAGCTGTGACCTTCGATTTTCTCCAGAGTCTTGGTATTAGGGCAGATTCCAGACACTTGTTGAACATTTGTAGCAGCCATGATACTGCGACGGGGCCAAGGTGTTTAATTTGCTCCACAGAGATGTTGTCAACTCCGGAGGCTTTCCCGCACTTTATGGATTTAATGGCGGTGATGATGTCACCATGCCCTTGTTTTCCGTGCCCTTTTACTATTATGCGTCATGTTGATGTTGGTTACAGTATCATATCAATCCACCTGTCCCACTGACTTTCATCAATCCGCGACAGTAACTCTTCCCCGACTCGTGTAGTCTCCTCGGAAAAGGGATCACCGCAATACAAAATCTCGTATCGCATCAACAGTTCCCCCGACTCCTTCGATAATCCTGGGATGTAGGAGGTACGGCATCCTCTGGGGATACAGTGGCGAGACACCTCAGAGACTATGTCAGCAAACCGATCATATTCTCGAGGGGATGGTGGTACATTCAAGAGGGCGTCGTCGACTGACTTTGCGTACTGCTCCCAATTTGCCTTGGAGTAATTAAATCGGCGTTTAAGGGGAACCTGTAGAGGACGGACGACTGGGCTGATCTCGCACATAATGGGCCTATGTTGAGTGCGAGGAATAGGTGGGCATATGGTCTTAACGCACTGAGAACTTATGTCTGAACTGGTGAAGATTAGATCTGGGTTGTATCTTCTCTTCCATCGGCCACTATTAAAGGAAGCCGGTTGTTTTGGGTCATGAACAAGAGTCAAATTGTTAGATTCAGCCCATGTCTCGACCGCTTGACCACAGTCGTCAAGGTCATTGTAGCCCCAGAGTGGATTATGACTGTTAAAATCACCGATTACAATTTTCACCCGTTGCTGATCGTCAAAGTTTGAGAGAGGGGAGAACCGGAAAGGCGTCCCGGGGGGCTTATAAACAGAGGTAACAGAGCAGTGGTCGAGGTCCAAGGTAATCACCTCGATGCCATTCTGGGTCGAACATTCAGAGGATTTTACTCTTACTCCGGGAGTAACAAACACTGCGTTACCGTGTTTCGGGTGTTAAGTCTCAGAGATAAGAGTGAGTCCAGCTACGTGTGGTCGGCATTGTGTTTCATCTCGATGGATTTCTTGTACACACAGTACATCGCAGTGTGTCTTGCGACAGAGTTCAGATAAGAGTTCTGATTTGTCTTTCGAGAAACCCTCGATGTTAATCGAGACTACATACAGTGCCGGCTTTAACACTGGACTGTATGGTTGATTTTGATTTGCCATCGTGGGGAAAGGATTCGCCAGTCAGCTAGAAATAGAATTCGCTAGACTGTTGCCCAGGGTGCGCCAGACGTACTACCGAGTAGCGGTAGCGGTACGTCGCTCGGGGAGGCTCCTTTCATGCACCTTGAGCATTAAAAGATGGCGACATTTTACAGATTTCTACTGTTTTATTTTAAAAATGTTTATTCGGTTGAACTTATTTGAGTCGATGTGAGTCAAGCGGCTGGAGCGCTGATATACATCAATATCTTTTACGCATGTAGGTTTTCTTAAACTTAGTAAAATGCTTTACGCTAGAATATACAAATACAAACAAATTCTAAACAAAGTTTCATAGAAATTGTCTCATAAACAAAACAATTGGCTGCTACCTTGGGCTTTCCACATTATTGAAGTTGCGCATATTGCATATAAACAGGGTATTTTCATCAAGATATACAATAAAGTTTTTATTTTTATTTTATCATCAATTATTATAATAAACACCCACAAAAATGGGTTGTTATGGGTAAAAACCGGGTTAAAACCCAAATCACCGGGTTTTTACCTGGTCAGGTGGTTTGGGTTTTAACCCACCGCCCATCTCTAGATGTAATAATAAAATATTACAAATATGAAAGTATGTCTGGATGTTTATATTTGTATTGATTTTGCGCCTCAACTGTTAGATGGATTTAGATGAAATTTGAAATAAAGATTGTTTGTACCCTGGATTAACACATAGGATACTTTTTGTAGGAAAAGATCCTATTTTTACGGGGAAAATCTTACACTTTACTACAATTTGCGATGTCACATTTTGAGGCATTCGTCTCCTTAGTGTATATTATTTTAATTTTAAACTAAACGTAGTCCGTCTCATGAGTAATTAATATTTCTAGTAGAACTATGACACTCGGGTAGACCAAGCTATCCAAAATTCGCTATGAAACTGGAAAAAGAAAGATACACTAACCGCGATCGGGCGACCTCCTCACTTACTAACAAATAAAACAGGAGCCGGTCGCGCTTTGAATATACCAACCGACGACCGAGACGAAACGACGCGACGGGTGCGAGTGAGATAGACAGCGCGTCATAGCGCGTGCCGAGGTGTCGCGAGATCTCACGAAATAAAGGTAATTTTATTTCGGTTACCGGTATTACGCAACGGTGGTTAATACGCCAAAAGCTTACCTTTATAAAATACCGGTAAAAAAATATAGGTGGTTACCAAATAATACCGGTATTTGCGCTACCGGTTTCGGTCCTTGGTTGTGAGTGTTAGGTATGGCGACATCAAAAAGGTGTGCTGTTTTATTTTTTTTGTCTAGTATGGTAATGTCAGGCCTAATTGTAGTGAACAGTTTTATCTGTAAGTATGGCTCTATCAAAATACATCTTGTATGAAGAGTTTTCCAGTATGCTTTCCGGGTTGTATTTGAAATAGGGTGTTTTTGGTGTAGATATAAGGTCATGTTGTTTAGCAAGTTTTTGGTGAATTATATTTGCAACTTGGTCATGTCGGAATTTATAATCGGTTTGAACTATTGATACACAAGCTCCGGTTATATGTTGAATCGTTTCAGTTGCCTTATTGCACCGCCTACATGTGTCTAATGTGTTTGAAATTACAATAATTTTTTTTTTTTATAATTACGGGTCTCCACAACCTGGTCCTGAATGGCAAGCATGAATCCCTCCGTCTCGGGAAACAGTTCTCCGCGACTGAGCCACTCGTTCGACGCTGCTTTGTCGACGTGTGGTAGGCTCAAGTCGTGGTGATGCCTTCCGTGAAGAGATTTTCGGGCCCATTCATTCAGTTTAGTCTGTCTGTCTATTTGTATTTGGTTTTTTTGTGCTAAGATTTCCTGTAAATTTAAGGGCGTGTACTTTTGGTCATTTTGTACTATTGCATTATGTAACAAAGAATCGACTGATTTGGTGTGAAAATATGATCTTAGATTAGAAATTTGTTGGCTGTGAAGATTGGTGACGTCTATGATTCCTCTACCTCCGTCATTCCTCGAAAGAGTAAGTCTTTGAACACACGAGCGCGGGTGGTGTTTTCTGTTCTTTGTCATTGTTGTATTGATGACGCGTTGCAAATTTTGTAATTCTGCTTTTGACCAATAAATGACACCAAACGAATAGGTTAGCACAGGAATTGCAAAAGTATTAATGGCTTTGACAGTATTCTTTGCGTAAAGGTTTGTTTTTAATATTGAATTTAATCTGTGTTTGAGTTGTTGCTTTAATGTAGTTTTGGTTTCTTTGTACTGTATCTGTCTGGATTGATTATAGCCTAAATATTTGTAGGTTTCGTTTGGATCTAAAGGGTCAATCTCTTGTCCTGTTTGCATTTGGTATGTGTGTTTGTAGATTTTCCCTCCCTTAACCGAATTGATTTTGCATTTATCGATGCCGAACTCCATATAAATATCTTTAGAGAACATTTCAGTGATATTCGCCAGATTTTCTAGGTCTTTTTGTGTTTCTGAATAAATTTTTATATCGTCCATATACAGTAGGTGGCTTAAAACATATTTTAGGGTGTCTGTCGGTTGGTTAGTATTGGGTGCGTTATATTTCAAAAAGTATCCTGTGTGTTCTGAATTTAGTAAACTGGATAGTGGGTTTAAAGCCAGACAGAACCACAATGGACTTAGAGCGTCACCTTGGAATATACCACGTTTAATCTTTATGGATTCAGTCTCTATTGTTTTAGAACAAGTAGTCAGTCTAAGTCATGTTGTCCAGCTTGTCATTGTATTTTGTAGGAAGGCTATAATCATAGGGTGAATCTTGTAGACGTCTAAAACTTGTAGAAGCCACGAATGGGGTACCGAGTCGTACGCTTTTTCGATATACATTGTAAATAGATCCTTCTTCTTCTGCTGTACCTGTCTTAAAATTACTGAGTCTATTACAAGTTGTTCCTTGCAACCCTGGCTTAATTTACGACATCCTTTCTGTTGCACAGCCAATATATTATTTTTGTCTATATGTAAATAGACAACTTGTGTAAGACACGAAGTGATGATTTTGTAAATAGTCTGAAGACATGTGATAGGTCTGTATTTCGCGGGGTTTGTTAAATCGTTTTTATCTTTTGGTAGCATGTAAGTGATTCCTGAGGAGATGTAGTCGGGCATTGTGTGTGGTTCTCATATGAATTCGTTAATGAAATTATGTAGATATGGATGAAAGTGTGTAAATTTTTTGTACCAGTAATTATGTATATTATCGGAGCCGGGTGCCTTCCAGTTGTGAAGATTTTTTAAAACTGATTTAAATATCTCTACAGTGATATATTAAAATTCCATCGGTTCAGTGTCTTGAGTTTTAAGTTTCTCGTTTTTTATCCATTCGGCTTCAAAGTGGTGCTCTATAGGGTTTTCCCAGATATTTGACCAAAACTAGTGCAGTTTCCCTGTTAGAGGTGTGGAATCATCATTGTGTAAGTTTTTATTGTTTTGCGTTTGGTTAGTTGTCTGGGTCTTTAGGTTGCGGTAGAATTGTTTTTCGTTTGATATAAATTGTCTGTTTTGGGTCTTACGTAGCGTGCAGGTGTTATACCGTTTTATTCGGCTGCTACAAAAAAGTGCTAAGTGTACTAAAAAGTGGGTAAGTTGCGTGTTAGGGCCTTCGTGAGATGAGTGTATTTTGTTTTTGATGATATTTTCAACATGTTTGGTGACGTTTTTTGACCTGTTTCCATTTATATACTGTGTAAGCCTACCTATTTTCGCTCTCAGATCTTCTAGTTTCCTTTCAAGTCTGATAAGCCATTTCGCCTTCTTTTTCTGTTGTTTAACTTGTGTATCAGTTTTCAGTGGTATGTCTATTTTAGCTCCATTTACTTTTGCAGCAGTCCAAGCAGAGCAGTATAATAATGTTTGTAGCCTATTAAAATTAGTATCTTTATTTATATGTGTTGGTAGTATTTTGGTGTTTATGTAATCTATTGTTATAGCTAGCTTTCTAGATGTCCTTTGTTTAGGGATATAATCTCTATTTGTCGGTAACACGTGTTTATAATGTTTTAATGCCTCACTGAAAGTTCTGTTTATTTCCTCGGATTTTTCTTTATCTATTTCTGCAGGTTTTTTAACTTCTGCGTTATTGTCATTACATGTATTATTACTAAGATGTTCTTCTCTTTTGTCTAGAAACCTGGCGCTTTCTTTTGTTGATTGTGTTGCATCTGTAAGGTTGGAATTTTGTGTATTTTGAATTTGGTCTGATATGTTATGTTTGCGCCTTATACGACGACGTGAACAGTTTATTGCTTGTGTTTGCGTAAACTCATTTTCTTGTGCTATTTGTTTTTTTATTTGTTCTCTTTCAGCAGGTTGTACATAGTTGTTGCGATTTATAGCTCTTATTTGGTCTGATAGTCGTTGTTCGGATATGAAATGTAGCTCCGGGTATTTTCTTACGAACTTGTCTCGTAGTTGTGGACGGAATCCTGTTAAGTTTGTTTCGTTATTAGTAACAGAATAATAACATTTAAGTAATTCTCTGTTGACTTCATCTGACTACTGCAATCTTTGTCTGTTTTTACCTGATTTGGTTGTAGGAGGTCACATGTTTGCTAGGACACAGCTTCTTGATAGCCCTGAGGCTTGTGTTGTATTTGGTTGTACGGTCACAGAATTTGGTGTTGTGGTTCCTGTTAGATAGTTTCATTTGTATATGGTGCTCACAGTTAATGTGTGGTATGTGTAGAGATTGTTGTGATTGTATAACTTCTTGTTTAATTTCTTCCAACACATCCGAGTCTAGTAGCTTTTTCTTCACTATGTCCCTTCTCAGTGCTCCTATTTTTTCTTTTGTTGTCTTTATATCCGGAAACTCCGTCACAAATGTTATATAAAGTTTGTCTAAAAATTTCTTCTGCTTCTCAAGTTTTGTTATTGTAAGATACGTGCGCCATATAAATTTATTCATTTCAGCAGTAAAATTAATTCGCACACGTTTAGTGCTAGTAGTGGGAGCAAGATCTAGGCACTCGGCCTCTTGCTCAACATCTACCGACATTGGAGTGGTGGTGGAAGATCGGGAATATATACGGTATTCAAAAGGATTGGGTGAAGAGTTAGGTGATGAGAACAAACTATGAGTAGAGGATATGGGTGACGGGGGTTGTGGAATGGTGATGTTAAAACCACGATCTTCTTGGTTCACTTGATCTACAACAGTCATTGACTGGGTAGATAGCGACATGTTGCCCCCCCCCCCCCCCCCAGAGTACGCGGGGCAGTCCAAGCTCGAGAGCTGGGAGCGGGATTCCCCAGTACTATGAGTACTGGGACCCGCCTGGGGACGTCTACTTCTTGTAAGAACCATTTCATATCGCTATGCCATTTCCTTGTTAGCCACATAAGTTTCTATAGTATGCGTGTCCGCCCCCCACGTTGCTAGATGTTCAGCACGGACGTAAGGTTGGTTGGTTGGTATTTATTATTATTATTATTAGTATAAGATAATGCTGAAAAACACATTGGTCTTTTTGAATTCTCGGCAGTTTTTGAGGGTACCTGCCCCAGTGTGCGTCGTAAGGAAACCTACACACTCCTGCAGGCCTAAGATGCGCACGAAGACAAAAAGTTTCTCTACGCTCATTTCTATGCTTAGGAAGAATAGAGAGCCAAGTTTACGTGGGCTAACATGCCAATTGAAGACAAAAATAGAGAAACTTGTCTTTTTTCTTTGTTTTATTCTTTTGTCTTCTATCCCTAACATGCGCACTCAATATTTGTCTCAGAAGAACAAAAGACGATCGCTATTTTTATCTATTTTTGACTTTTGGATCAAGAGAACATGTCTTCAACATATTGAGTTGAAGACAATGAAGAATTGGCAACAAAATTATGTTTTATTAATTTCCGCAACGTGAATCATACTTTATACGCATAAAATAAATGAAGTACATCTTAATTTTCGTGTACCTATGCAGCGCGAGATGAAAGAGAGTAAAAATGATACAAATCTACAAGGTGACGGCAGCACGCTAGTATAAGATATTGGTGGAATTGTGGCTACACAAAAGCCAAGCCACAAAAAAAAAACGTCATTGCAAATTACCGGGAATACATACTTTTATTGATTTATTATTATTATTAAGAGTTGTGTGTATTGTGAATATTTGTGTAAGGAGTTATTGTGTAAATTACTTACACTTTCAAAGTAATTTAAGTGAAATGTAATTGTCTATTCTTCGAAGACTTCCGAGTCTCAAAAGAGAAGACAAATTTTCTCTTCTCTTCCGAGAGTTTTGTCTACAAATTGTGCGCATCTTAGGCCTGCAGGAAAGAAATTCAAAGGTCATGTAAGTTGACCAATACACACTGGGCCAGTGTGAGTGATTTGGTCACTCTTATTCAAGGTGAGTTCCAGCCCTATATTTGGGACGTATAAAAGCTGATGATTAGTATCTGGTAAGGAATGGGTAAGTATGTAAGTGGATATGGAGAGTGTCGGTGGTCTAGTGGCTAGGGCCGCTGCCTCCCGTCCGGGTGACGCGGTTCGATCCCCACCACGTACCCATGTGTTTTCGAATTTCGAATTCATATGTACGTTCATTCGTCGCTCTCGCGGTGAACGAAAACATCGTGATGAAACCTGCACACTTCTGCGAAGCAATTCAAAGGTTGTGTGTGAAGTCGACCAACCCGCACTGGACTAGTGAGGTCGACTAAGGCCTAATCGCCCTAATTCAGGGTAGGCTCGAGCCCCTCGGTGGGGACGTATATGAACTGTTGATGAAAGAATGGGTAATATTGCTGCTTTTGATTGATGTAAAAGTTGATAGATTTAAGTTTGAAGATACAGCTAAGATTCAAAAATAACTTACCGTTTGAATAGCACGTTTTGTATGGATTGCCGTTATATCCGGAACGGCAAGAGCACTGCGGCTTTTTCTTGTCAATTTTACAAACAGCATTAACACCACACGCTCTTATGCAAGGGTTTCTACATTTATTATAAATGCAGGCTTCATTCCCAGGGCAGTGTGAATCGTACAAACATTCAATACAACCAAGCAATGGATTTCCATACGCTAAATTCTTGGGGCAAGTGCAAACTGCCGTGGAATTTTTCTCATGACAAATTGCATTAGTACCACAAGGTGATTGTTTGCATGGGGAATGTTGCATGGGATCTGAAAAAAATATGTATCCCTTATTCTCTTTATACTCTGTAGTAACAATTAAGACCTAACTAATTGTAAGTGTAAAAGTTACTACCTACTTGATAAAAAAAAACGCTTTATATTCATGAAAGGACTGAATTGTATTTGAATTCTATTTATATTTACCACCCATCTTTGTACCACATTTTTGCAATATTTTACAAATACAATTTACGAATATTATGACAATACTCTTATCATTAGTAATATACTGTACTTCATGTAAGACCATGTGTGACTTGCAATTTAATAAATTGAAATATTACACGCACTGCTGGTTTTAGATCTAACAATTTCCTAAAATTGCAATGGATTACAAAAGTGTCAGCAAAGTATCATAATATATTTCTGTAAAGTAACTGTTATTATTAATTAATCACCTATATTATGGACTTACCAGACCTTAGACTGAAACTGATGTTGAAAATACAAAATAAAAGTAAAAATATAGACCCACTCCTCTCCATTGTCAGGTTCATAACTAAACGAAACAGGTCACAGACTGTTATAAATTAGACATGACAACTCTTTTATAGAAATGTATGAATTTGTAGGGACAATTTGTGTGAAAGAGGATAAAATGATGAAGTAACCAGGAAATTTATGCATGTTATTACGTGTTTTCTTAAAATATTGGCCGACGCAATACAAATTGATACCAATAATGCAGTTATTATATTCATTTTGAATAAAACAATTGCAAATTGAACCTAATGGAAATAATCCACCAAATTTTTTTTCGCATTCTGTTTCATTAGATAACTTTATATTGTATAGTATTGTTAATGAAGAGCGTAGTCTCCTATCACAAGAGTATTTTCAATACTTACTGGGTAGATTCCGGCCTTAGAATAAGCTTGTACCTAACAAGGTTAATTTTAACAAAATAAACTTTTTTTTTAATTAAGGCTAGGTAGGTACTGCTTTTTGCCGTTTGGTGATGGCAGAGTAGAATACATTTGTCACCAACCCTTACTCTTCCCGTGGGTGTCCTAAGAGGCGACTTAGGGACTACACATTGAACAGGGAACGGGCAGCAGCGCTCTCTGATACAGTAACCTTTTAATCTGCGATCTTTAACCCGCCTGCCAAGCGTGGAGATTATGGCAAAACCCTCCACTTAAGTGGAGGAGGTTCATAGTCCAGCAGTGGACTGTAACGGGCCGTTGATGATGTTGATGACTGCTTTTTTCATTGTGCCTCAACAGCCCTCGTACAAGCGGTAGTAGATTATTAGGAACTTAGATAGACTTGTATTGACTTTGACTTTTAGTATGTCATAGTATCTCTGTTCTTTATTAAGTGATCTATATAAGTAGTGCAGAACTCATATTATGTAGAATCACGAATGGGAAATAAAGTGATCGTCAAGAATGTCGACTAATTCATTTATATATATTATAATGTACTGCAAAATTTCTACTCCTTTCAACCACACTGACTGTGGAAACTTCATCTACGCTCATGTAAACTTAATGCAAGCTTTGAAAGAAAAGAAATATAATATTTTCGATCAACATATTTATATCCTCAGTAGCAATAACTAGTGGCTCTGTGAGCTGTAAGTACCTCGCAAGTGTTATTTTTTTGTTAATGTTTGATTTACGTTTTTTTTACATTTTCAACCCTATTAATTCCGTATTTTTTTTAAATTTCCAGACATATTCGAAAAAAAAATCTATATATTTATTGAACCAGCTCACAAAATTTCATGGGATTCGGTTGAGAAAAGCTACCTGTAGAGTAGAACAAACAGACAGACAGACAGATGGACATACAAAATCAATTTTGGCCAAGCTGATACGGAGACGCTTCGCTCGGTCAACTAACATTCTATCCATCCTTTTTTTACGTGCCTAAGAAGTATGTCTACAAAATCAGTCAAACCTTTCAAAATAAGTTACAAAGGGATCAAATGAGTCAGAATGTAATTTGTAGCCAAATGAGCGAGGGTTTTCCTCATGCTGGTATATGCTAGGTATACATTTAAACGTTAATATATGAGCTAATATGCAGGAAAAAAATATAAATACAATCACCAACAACAGTAAAAATACCTTTACAGTGCTCTATTGTTTTTCAATAAAGTTGGTAATGGCTGATTCAAGTAACATTTACTGCGAACAGAACTAAAAAATATTTAATTGCCTATTCAGGGTAGGCTGGAGCCCCTCGGTGGGGACGTATATGATTGATGATGATGATGTTGCCTAAAACGATAATTAAGTTTACATGAGCGTAGATGAAGTTTCCACAGTCAGTGTGGTTGTAAGGAGTAGAAATTTTGCAGTACATTATAATATATATAAATGAATTAGTCGACATTCTTGACGATCACTTTATTTCCCATTCGTGATTCTACGACATGGATAAATGATTCTTTCATATCAAGAGAAAAACAGTGCGTTTATCTCTCATTTCTGATTTCAAATAAAAAATACCTTATGAAACTGTTCCCAGTTCTAAGAATCGAACCCGGAACCTCAGCTTATGCTTGACCGCTTGGCCACACCTAAAGATTCGGATATAATTTTGTACATAGATAAACCTTTTTTATTTACATAATGTTTCTTCCCAACATTAAACCACAAAAAAAGCTCAACTATCGACATCCCATCTCAACGAAGAAGTACACTCGCATCGTACTGTACTATCAGCACAATCGAATGACAGCACGTGCTCCAAAAATGAGTTGCAAGCTTCGGACCGAACAAACAAACAAATAGGTCTATTTGTTTGTTTGTTGACAAGAAAGCGAGTTAATAAAAACGTATTAATATAAGTGAATAGGCAAGTAATACATCGAAGAATATACTGACTTGTGTAGTAAAGAAAAGAAAAACACTACCAACCTGCGGTCGCTAACCACAGGCATACGTAAAATTTGGAGGCCTTTAAAGCAAAGACAATTTCCAGACTTTAAATTTTTCAATAATTCACACGCAAACTTATAAAACAAACCGAAAATATAGTTAGGCGAACCTAAAGGTACCGGATTTCCTAGAAGGGGTGAAATATGCAGGTCCTGTGGGAAACTGACTCGTAACGTAACTAAGTAAATTGAGGTAAAGGCTCTGACGGGTGTGTAGTGTGGGAGTGTTAGTGAGTGGTCCGCGTAGTTCCCCAAGGTCAATGAAATGCCAAAGAACAGAACGAAGCAGTAAATTGGGCCAGTGACGTTAAAACATGGATGGAGGCATTTTAGAATTTGGGCAAAAGGGGGAATTTGGATGCACGTTTAGGAGCCAATTAGAAATAATATAAACAAAAAGATATAAAAACAATATCTGCCGGAAGGGAAAAGTAAAAACAGATTCAGATTGAAAACTTAGCTAGACTGTAGCATAGCTTAAGTGAAACAGTAGCCCACGAAGTCAAGGGTTACACACAAGAAAATGAATCAAAAAAACAACACGCGAAATGTCAACAATCAAAAATTTAAGATAAGATAAAAGATAAATTTTATTTCAATAGAAATTTTACCTAGAAACAGTAAAAGACTTAAATCTAAAACATAACATGATGATCATAATAGATGATACAATTACAAGTTTGTTACAAGTTTATTATACTATATTATTTACACATAACTAAATAACACAAAACAAAAGTGTCAAAAACCAAAAAGAACGAAAGCCAGCCAGCCAAAAATAGAACATAATCAAAAAAGTTTGTTAAAATAAAAGCAGTAATGCGTGGTACTATCCGTCGATAGTTAGTAGGCAAGTTAAAGAAATCCACAGATGTGTCTAAAAGCCTGAAGCTACTTACTGGTCAATGAAAGAGCTAATAATGAAGGAAAGCCTGACTTGACTGTCACTAAAAGCCTGAAGCTACTTACTGGTCAATGAAAGAGCTAATAATGAAGGAAAGCCTGACTTGACTGTCACTAAAAGCCTGAAGCTACTTACTGGTCAATGAAAGAGCTAATAATGAAGGAAAGCCTGACTTGACTGTCACTAAAAGCCTGAAGCTACTTACTGGTCAATGAAAGAGCTAATAATGAAGTAAAGCCTGACTTGACTGTCACTAAAAGCCTGAAGCTACTTACTGGTCAATGAAAGAGCTAATAATGAAGGAAAGCCTGATTTGACTGTCACTAAATCTTGAACTGCGTTGTGTTTCCAATCTTTCTCTATGGAGCCGAAACTTGGTCTCTGAGATTGCAGGATCGCCGTAAAATCGATGCATTGGAGATGTGGTGCTGGAGACGCCTCCTAAAGATCCCGTGGACGGCATTTCGCACCAATGTATCCATCCTCAAAGAGCTTTGTGTTAAAGACAGATTATCGTCAACTGTGCAACTACGAATACTGAAGTTTTTTGGTCACGTCTCTAGAAATGAGAATTCGATGGAGAGACTGGTAGTTCAGGGCCAGGTGGAAGGCAAGAGAGCACGCGGTCGATCGCCAACCCGTTGGATAGACGCCATCACAAAGGCTACTGAGTCCACCATGGTCCACCGTCCAGTGTATTCGCGACGCCTCTAACCGTCAGAAATGGAAGCACATAGCCAGGAGAGCTACCCTCGGAAAAGATATCGACCCACCGAACACTCCACCGTGTACCTCGTCAGCGCAACCACGACCACTCTGACAAGAGTGTCCGACTAAGAAGAAATCTTGAACTCTTCGACTTTATAAACAAAAGGTATCTGATGGCGCGTAGCGTTCTTACAAAGGAGACTGTCTTCAAAATACACGTGTAGTCCAAGAATATTTTTTTTATTTATTTATAAAAAGGTAAATAAATTGAAATTGTTAAACCTACTCGCAAAACTTGCGTTTGATGGCGAAATAACTGCCATACAAGATTTTGGAAAAGGTTTGCGAAGCTGAAATATAACTAGGTAGGGTGTCTGATAATAATAAATAATAATAATGTTGTTATGTTATAATAATTTTATTTGCTCTAAGTAAGACTTAAATGTTAGCCCATAACTGCTTAATCCGTATGAGATAATGGACTCCACCAGAGTGTGATAAACTGTGTACAGAGTAGCTTTGTTTACAATAAAACTCAAATGATACATTTTTTCTAATGACATTCGCAGTTTAGAACTTACCTTTTCGACATTTGATTTCCATGAAAAATTACTATCAATGATCATACCCAAGTATTTGTAACTATTCACCAACTCAATCATATTTACTACAATTACAATAATCATGAGACCAACGCACTATACTATTAAGATCTTCTTGTATTTTTTGTTGTATAACTTGTAAATCACTATTTGCATACATCAGTCAAGTACATCAGCGTAAGTGCAAGAGATAGGCAGAAGACAGACTAAACCTTCGCTTCCACTAGATAAAAATTGTGGAGATCCTAGGATAAAGCCGCCATCTATCAGTGGACGTCTTTCGGCTGAGAAGATTCGAGGCAAAGCACTTCAAAACTTCATTTAAATAATTTAACAATAAGTTATTCTGGCTGGCACTAATATCCAGGACAAGCTCGATGCCCTCAGTGGGGACGTATATGCGCTTTTGATGATGATGATGATGATGATGAGTGGCTAGTGCCAATACCTCTAGCTGGTTCTAGCATTTAGAGGTCTACCCTCACTAGTTTCATTCTAAACATAATCATGATTACATAAATTAAAAATACGATAAATAAATTACGAAAAATTACCATGGGTTTTCGGTTTTGTTTTACAAAGCATGTTTTTGTTTAATATTTTTTTTTTGTTTTATTAATGGGCGATCGAGCTTTGCTCGTGGAACGTCCGGTTTTTTAACTCATAACAAAATTAAAATTTAAAAAAAAACATAAAGATATTCAAACCCTTCGAACATAGGCTACGAATACATGCGGTTTAATGACTGACCTAATATTACGTTTTAGGCCTGAAAACACGGGGAAAACCCGATTCAGTAAGAATGAAACCTAGCTTGATCAATTTTATCGCACCCGACTACAATATATTAAATATCGAAAACATAGCTGTATCAAAATTCTTATGATTCCTTATCCGATTCTAAATTCTTATAATTCTTATGATTCCAATAACAGAGCAAGTTGTTTGATAACAAAGGTACTTCGTAACGTACTGTGACCTTTCCTATCACTTGTTGGATACATTTTCGGCGAACAAGATCAGACGTAAATAATATTAATTAAATCTCAGAAATGTTCTACAATGATAACTTTATTTTCCAATTAAGGTATTTATTTTATGGACGTACCTATGTACGAGTATGTACTGTCACCTAATATAAGACTGGGGACGACTCCTGCGGTAGAGCAACTTCTTAATAACAACAGCTTAGCTTTTCATATCGTTTTTATTCCACTTTATCAAACTTATCTACAACATCGTAGACTGAAGATCTTTTCTCACTTCACAAAACTCATACTAGCTTTTTCATCCACAAAAGGCTACTCTCAAGTGCCAGTAATAATTAAAAAGTATTAATACAAAAGAAGAAAAGATCGCGGAGTTTGCACACAGAGCATACAAACACCACAGTACATAGGAATGTCATCATTGTCATGCTTGTATCCCTTGCTGGTGGTGCAGAGGTATATCACCAACAGTTCATAGGTAGTACGTACTGGGTAGTGTTGGCAACACCAACATAAATTTTTATTTTAAGCATTTTCGGTCTTATTTCCGGTCAATTGACAAATTTTTATCTTTTTTGATCGCTCCATTATGTGCCAGGATGTTGAGCTAATACACGCTGAATTATGAAAAATACAAGCTGTGATTTCACTCCTGTCCATCAAAGAACCTACCCTAACACAGTCCACACCTAAGGACCGCTACAGGTAGTACATTTTTAGGGCACAAAATACTCGTATAAGTCCTCGTCATCAATAAAGTTTTATTATTCAGAATTAGAAATATTCGGAGTGAACTCATAGCCCTTTTTGCGACGCACTTCACCTTGTGATACAATCAATTCATACCTTAGCCGTGTGGTGACGGCAGAGTAGAATACATTTGTGACTAACCCCTACTCTTCCCGTGGAGACGACTTAGGGACTACACATTGAACAGGGAACGGGCAGCAGCGCTCTCTGATACAGTAACCTTTTAATCTGCGATCTCCAACCCGCCAGCCAAGCGTGGAGATTATGGCAAAACCCTCCATAGTCCAGCAGTGGACTGCAACGGACTGTTGATGATGATGATGATGACCTTACTTCCTACAAAAAATTATTTATAATTGTAGAAAAAGAATTAAATCCTAAAGATGGATAAAGATAAAAATGAAGATTTAACAAAATCATTTTTCGTCGTCAAAGCTAGCCAATAATACAAAAAAAGTTTATCCTTGGCACGTTCACTAGAAGAAGTCGCTCACTCTAGAAAAATGGCCGCATCCCTCCAGGACTCGTAACTTCTGTACTTTTCTTTTTTTAAATACTAATGTTGTTTGACAATCACACTAAATACCTTAATATAAATGTGAAAATATATTTGGATGTTTGTTCCGCTTTCACAACTTAAACTACTGGACCGATTTGGACGAAATTTGGAATAAAGATAGTTTGTAACCTGGATTAACACATAGGATACTTTTTACCGGGAAAAGTTTTATTCCCACGGGAAAATTTTGCATAGCGTGAGCATAGCCGCGGGCGGACCGCTAGTAATCAATCAATATTTGGTGGTTGTGGTTCGTGGTGCGTGGTGGTTTTATCTATAGTTCTCATCGAAACTAGACAACATGATACGTGTGAGTGCAAGCAACGGCGACGGAAAAATGTCAGGCAAATGATACATAATAAGGTTTTTTTTTAAATGGTATTTAAAAAGTCCATATATCGCCATTTCCAAAAAAACATTCAAATTGAAATTCAAAGCCTTTTATTCCTAATAATACAAATTCAATAAAGCATTTTCATACTATTAATTGAAAAATAAATAAATTCATACAGCTGATTAAGATTTTAAATAGAAATAGAACTAGTGGTACTGTAGTAGCGTGACTCGCGCAGAATTATGGGTATATTAAGTAGAGTCACCAAGAGGACCAAGGTAGTACCTATATCGTCTAGAAGTGTAGCAAGCTGAAGTGGCAATGGGCTGGCCACGTCTGTACCGACGAGCAGAACCGACGAGCGTTGGAGCAGACGGGTTCTCGAATGGAGACCACGCCTCGGGAAACGTAATGTGGGACGCCCCCCTGCCAGGTGGACTGATGACCTGAGGAAGGTCGCTGGTGGTGGCTGGATGAGGAAAGTGGGTGATCGTGCGCTTTGACGTGCCCTTGGGGAGGCACACGTCCAGCAGTGGACTGAAATAGGCTGATTGATTGATTGAAGTAGAGTCACGCGCCTGAACTACTATTTTGAGTATCTCTATTATGTTATGTACACATTTACGGGTAAAGGAGGCCTTTCCATAGATTTTCCAAAAAACATAAAGGTACCTAATTAATTTTTAATTTGGCAGTTGAGAGAAGTTACCGCTAATTTGACGTTACAATTCTCATTTAAATCGCGAAAAGATCGAGTGTTAAAAAATATTAGTGGTGCGAGTTGAATAGCTCCTTTTGAATCAAAAATAGGAAAACTCTAAACTGAAAAAAAACTTAATAGATTGGTAGGGACGGCCATCATCAACAGCTCATATACGTCCCCACCGAGGGGCTCGAGCATTTCGGCCATGAAAGTAGTTTATTATTTATTTATTTTTATTCAGTTTTCTAGTTACCAAGAATTTCATTATGGTTTATATTCGGTATCTGATCGATCGGCAAACAAAAATAACATTTGTTGTTCTATAATTTAACGCTGTCTGTATCCCAAAATAAATAAATAAATAATTTACAAATTACATTCGACCTTAGGGGGGCGAACCAATTTTTTGTCTGATTGTACCATCATAAATCAAGTACAGTCGACACAAAAGAGAAGAAAATAAATGATGATGGAAATAAATTCTTTACCAAAAGCAACACCAGATAGACTGGCAGTGATTGGTAGCCAAAAACAGCAAGTTGAAATGATTGGCTAAAAAATCATCAGTGTAGCCATTTTTTTTTTTAATTAAGCAGGCAATCGAGCGGACGAGCCACAGTGGTGGTACGTGGTCATCGTCGCCCGTGGACATTCGCAACACCAAATTTTACTATAACAATCGCCACCAGACGTATGCTAGATATGAGAGTGAATGGAAAAGCAGGTAGGGGTAGACCCAGAAAAGTATGGATGGATTGCGTGAAAGATGATATGTGTAAGAAGAGAGTGAATAGTGATGTGACGTCTGACAGGGATGAATGGAAGAAGAAAACATATTGCGCCGACCCCAAATAAAGGGAACAAGGTCGGAGAATGATGATGTAACAATCGCGCGACTGTAGCAGTCGCCACAAATCGCGATCGCTAGTAACTGAATGATACCCAGCGATTCTCGGAAACAAACAACAGATAATGATTTCGGTATAAATACTGCGCTACCTAAAATAATTATCTCAGTGTTGTTTTAGAACAGATTTACGCAGTCACACTTATCTGTGGTACATATAAATCGCTCTATAAAAAAGTGCCGTTTTAAGCTCGTAGTTTTAACTTTATTTTTTAAAACATGACGTATTTACCATTTGTTTTGTTTCTACCTTTCTGCGTTGGGGGTAAGTAAAACTGCTTGATATTATTTTTTCAAATACAACTTAACTTTTTTGGAATATAACTTACGAGAGCGACTTTCGGGTGAATCCCATTTTAGCCATGGATAATAATAATAAAAGTCTTTATTGGTCCAACAAAAACACACAAATTGACATCCCAAACTGGGATTCCCTGACACAAACAGATATCTTGGATAGATATGGACCCTTTATGATTAGCTATTTATCAAGGAACTCAAACTAATAAAATTATAGTCCTTTTTATGAAGATCAGTGATTTGTTTTTTTTTTATTTACTGTTAATAAAAATGAAACTAGTTGCTCTGTGAGCTGTTGTCTGTTAGTATATCTTTTCAAATTTATTTTTATTTTTTCTCGACAAACATCCCCAACCCCTTGATTTTTTTTTATTTTTAAACTTTTTTTTTTTTTTTTTATATTTTTTTTTTTTATTTCATTTTATTATATTTTATTTCATTGGTTAATAAAATTATGACCTGTAGAGGAAAACAGCCTCGGCGGTAGACCTTGTAAGCTGGCAACCCCTATAACTCCGTCATTTTTTTAAATTCCCAAAGACTGACTTGATAAAAAAATCGATTAATTTATCGAACCTGCTCACAAAATTTCACGAGAATCGGTTGAGAAACGCGACCTGTAGAGTGAAACAAACAAACAAACCAACAAACAAACAGATGGGCATAGAAAAGCAAATTTGGCCAAGCTGAAACAGAGATGCTTCGCTGCGATTAAAAAGTTACTGTATCAGAGAGCGCTGCTGCCCGTTCCCTGTTCAATGTGTAGTCCGGGTCCCTAAGTCGCCTCTTACGACACCCACGGGAAGAGTAGGGGTTGGTGACAAATGTATTCTACTCTGCCGTCACCACACGGCACTCACCACCAAAAAAATACCTATACCTTTACTATTTTTTTAAATACACTGTGATATTTATCTGGTAGTTTTTCGTTAAAGTTCATTCCATTAAGCTGAACAACTTTCCCCAAGGAACATGGGCTGGCAATTGAAAAAATATTGGTTCCCCATATAATAGTAAATCGATCAGCTGGCCGCGCGGTTTTGTATGAACGGGCCATTTTTGTCGTTTTACAGCCAGCCATGTTCCTTGGGGAAAGTTGTTCAGTTTAATGGACTGAACACTCCATTTAACGAAAAACAACCAGTTACATTTCACGGTGTATAAATATACTTACTTACTTCGCTGGCTTAGCGACCCGAAGTGGATCTTGCCCTTCGACAATAAAGTACGCCATTAAATAAAAATATAAAATTAATAAAATTAGCTTTTGTTCGACGAGGAATTTATTATGATCATTTAATTTAAAACATGAATAAGAGTAGTTGACCGAGCGAGCGCAACGAGCGTAACGCCTCCGTTCCAGCTTGGCCAAAATTTATTTTGTATGTCTGTCCATCTGTTTGTTCCACTCTACAGGTCGCGTTTCTCAACCGATTCTCGTGAAAATTTGTGAGCAGGTTCAACAACTTAATCTTTTTTTTTATAAAGTCAGTTTTTGAAATTAAAAAAAATTACGGAATTATGGGGGTTGCCAGCTTACAAGGTCTACTGCTGAGGCTATTTTCCTCTGCAGGTCACATTTCCAACCAATAAAAATAAAAAAATACAAGAAAATAAAAAAATGTGATAAATAAATTTCAAGGAGTCGGAGATGTTTGTGGAGAAAAGATAAAAATCAACTCATGAATGTAAAGACTCGCGAGGTCTACAGTTCACAGAGCCACTATAATATCAAAAAATATATTTTTTTTAATTAGGTTACTTGCAGCAATCGCCCAATGATCCAAATGTGATGTTCCGAAGAGACTATGCTTACCAACAAGAAGCCGAAGGATGGATGAAGTTGCATCGTTCACCGGCAACTTGGTTTGAAGCTCGGGAACGCTGTCAAAACGAAAGTAATAAAATAACCTTTTTTACTTTGAAATTATATAGGTACAGAGTGTGAGTGACAGGTCTCCACGAAATCATACGTACATTCAGCCCATGATTCTGTTCTGAACCATATTCCACTATTTCTATGCGCGGGACCACTTTTATGTAAATAAATCTGATATAATTTTAACAGCAAGCTGCTCACTGCGTGCATTGCGTAGGAGCAGGTAATAAAACTTCCTTAGTTACCTCAACCTTCCTGAACTTTTTTAAGTGTCTATTATTTTAGAATGATACTCGTATAATATCGTGGGTGCCTCTCCCCTGACACCTGTACCCATTTTTGCCACTTACATAACCTACACGTACACCACCTTACATCCCAAACCTAACATCCCAACCTAACCTAACCTTACATCATAACCCACATCATAGAGTACCACGAAGAAACCTTTTATTATATATCTTAAAAAAAAACTTTAAAAATAAAATTTAAAAACTAAGTCACTCAAAGAGTTCATGGAAAACTGAAAAAACTTACAGGAAACAATCTGATATTACTTTTACAGAGGCCTCTTGTTTTGTTTGGTCAAAATTTCTGAAAGTAGCTGACTCTGCGAAAGACCAGCCTGAACATTTTTTCTGAACATTTTTGAAGCTTGAAATTGGCACCCATAGTGGACAAGTTGAGGAGTCAGGCTGTCGTGGTATGGGCATGTGATGCGAAGAGAGGAATCCCATACCACCAGACGTATGCTAGATATGAGAGTGAATGGAAAAGCAGGTAGGGACCCAGAAAAGTATGGATGGATTGCGTGAAAGATGATATGTGTAAGAAGGGAGTGAATAGTGATGTGACGTCTGACAGGGATGAATGGAAGAAGAAAACATATTGCGCCGACCCCAAATAAAGGGAACAGGGCAGGAGAATGATGATGATGCTATGATGGTTCTGATGCGTCTTATCATGTTATATAAATTGTAAGTCTTTACACATTCATAATATCCTTGCAGGTAGCGTCCTGGCTTCACCACTCGATGAAAATCTGCAGGGGGCAATGCTAGCAGTGTTGCAACACAAAGCCCATTCGATATTTACTGGGATCTCTTCCACCATCGCTAATGGTGAAATGTTTCCAATGAAAGGCAAGTTTTCATAACTCTTCTACTAACTTTGTCCCACGATTCTTGAATAAAACCTCAATGATAAAATCGATTCAAAATACGAAAAATACGCTGGAGCCGCGTCCCAAAGAAAGCGAGCGAAGTATTCGAACCTGGAATCAGTGTATGATTTTGTGCCAATTGCTGTCGAGACCGTGGGTCCGTGGTGCTTGGAGGCTAAATGTCTCGTGGGGGAGATAGGCCGTCGGTTAAGGGAGAGGGGTAAGAATCCTCGATCCGGCTTCTTCCTGATGCAGCAGATCTCCCTAGCTGTTCAGCGTGGCAATGCTGCGAGCATCCTGGGTACGTTTGGTCGGGCGGCTGTTCGGGGTGGCTTGTTTGACTAAGTTTTTTATTGTTTTTATTATAATTTTTTGTCATTTTAATTTTATTTGTATGTTCATACAATTTGACATTGTATTATTATTATTAAGTCTGACATTGTAAATTGGTTACTGACGAAAAATTCGTTGAAAGATACTCTAATTTGTATCTCCTAAAGGCGAATGCACCCCCTATGATTTCTTTGAAATCTCAAAATTGTATAGGCGTCTGTCTATAGATGTCTATCTGCAAAACATTATTAAGATATTTTGTTAAATAGTTTATGGACTCAATTTTTACTTGTGATTATGTAATTTTACAGATATGTCCGCAACTACAATCACTAACGGTGAATTCTTCTCAGTTGAAGGTGCGTGTTGTCTCTATCTATCTTCTATTTTTCTTTCTCATCTTTTCTTTAATAATTAAAGTTCTGCTGGAAATAATAATATAAATAACAATAATAATAAGTGTTTATTTCTCGCCACAAATTTTTACATGGTATGGTCATAGAATGTTTCAAAGTTATTTACTATTATTTTAATCAACATCATGTTAGGGTAAACAATCTGTGATGTTTTTACCACTTTGGTATTCATTTAAATATTTAACTTCTTTTAACTTTGTTATACTATTAAAATATTATAAAAAAACACCGATTCAATATCCAAAATTATATTATCTACTCAAATATTGAACGAAAACAAGGATCCGTTTTTGATAAACACTATGTCATGCTTTCAGGGGTATCTTTCGATGACATTCCTACTAGATGGGGATCTGAAGAGCCTGGGCAGCATCACTGCATCGCAATGTATGCAAACGGCAGTCTGACTGACGTCGACTGCAGTCAATCACGCCCTTACATTTGCTTCAAAAAGGAGTCGAAAAACATCCCGAAGGTTAACAAATGTGGTACTATTGACAATGGTGAGATCATAACTAATAATCTCGATGTAGATACTTTACAATACAATACTTATTAGGTGCTTTATAGAAAGTAATAACTTTCTGGTAGATTTGATGGAAGTCGTGATTATCTTGGATCCTATAAGTGCAATCAATCAATCAATCAGCCTATAATTGCAGTCCACGCTGGACGTAGGCCTCCCTAAAGGCACGCCAAAGCGCACGATCACCCGTTTTCCTCATCCAGTCACCACCAGTGACCTTCCTCAGGTCATCAGTCCACCTGGCAGGGGGGCGTCCCACACTACGTTTCACGAGACGCTAAAATTATACACTCACTGTGTATTCCATTTCTTAGTACAGAAAATGTTCATTCTTGGTCTACTGTCGTTTTCAAAAGTATTCACTTGATCCATTTTGTTTCAAATCGTCATGATTATTTCAGACTACGTCTATGAGGAAAAAACAAAACACTGTTACAAATTCCATGAAAATGGTGAGACCTGGGAGATCGCCTTTACAACCTGCACAAAGGAAGGAGGATATCTGGCGATCATAAATGATGCTACGGAGGCCGAGGTCTTGAAAACTGTCATTGAAAAACATCCAGAGTCAGTTCGGAAAGCAGGAGACACCGGCATGATTGGTATTGGATTTCATGATTGGAGTGGAAAACACCGCAGCTGGATGACTGTTCACGGTATTCTGTCATTTTGCTACTAACCTTAGTTTTTGATGATCCTAACGAGTGCTTTTGATGTATTTACTTATTTAAATATCGAAACAAATAGGCCTTAAAAAAAGCCTGAGTTTTAACAGTTTCAAAAACGAACAGGACGATCGATTTTTAGATAAAATGTGGTCAGATTGTTAAAATAGTTCTTTCTCTTTCTTCCAGGTGAAACTCTGAATGAAGCTGGTTACGAGGTGTGGGAATCTAGTCAGCCTGGAAACGTATGGAACATAGGGGAATACTGCGGAGCCATCGACTGGCATGGTCAACTGCACGATATCGGCTGTGGATATAACAGTATTCCATACATCTGCGAAATGGATCCTATAGATGATTCTTACAGTATTCAGGGTAGTCAGTAAGAAAATTGTTTGTTCTGTATGTTGTTATGATATAAACACGTTGATACATGATAAATACGATCTATCACTATTCTAACATGCTATAAGATTCTTTCATATCATGGCAAAAGACAGAATCAGAATCAGAATATTTTATTGTTTCAAACACGGTAGTAACATGTTAAAATGAATACAAAAGTGCAACGTGTTTCGCCAATATAGATTGGCATACAATAGTAGTCACATTATTTTTATTACATTAAAAAAAACTATTAGAAAATTATCTTCGTAAAAATTAAAATATCAAAATTACATAAGAATAATTAACAAGTTAGGAATTCATTTACACTGCAGACAGTCTTTTGAATTTAACAAGAAAAGAAAAAAACAGAGCGTTTAGCTCTCATTTCTGATTTCAAATAAAAATTACCTTGTAAAACTGTTCCCAGTTCTAAGAATCGAACCCGGAACCTCTGCTTATGCTCGACCGCTTGGCCCCACCCACACCTCCATATTTATAACCCAATTTTTATAACTGTGTACCAAATCTACCAACATGCAAATATTATAACGTTGACAGCAACGTCATAATATTTGCATGTTGGTAGATTTGGTATCAGTTTTGATCACAGAGGAACAAAAGACGATCGCTTCGCGCGAGGCGACGCGCGTCAGAAATCTTTGGTTTTGGTAGGCGTCGTCTCGTCGGCGGAGGTGAGGAAGCTCGGACCAACCGAAAACGATTCGGATATAATTTTGTACTTAAAAAAACCTTTTTTAGTATCTTCCCTTACATTAAACCACAAATAAAACTCAACTATCGACATCCCATATCTCAATGAAGTATACTGTATCGTACTGTACTATCGGTAATGTCAAAACATCGAACATAGCTCGGTCACGGAACGCGATAGAAATCTACAACGACATGTCATAATCAAGTCTATATAAATACTCCATACTAAAGCCAGATAATAAATAAAATAAAATGTCATGCCTAATGATACACATTTATTTTAGAAGCAAAATAATTTTAATGACGTTACTGTTCGAATGGAGGATTTCTGACAACTTTTAAAATATAATTAAAAATAGTTCTTACCAAAACGATAGATTACGCTGTAAAATCATGGCTCTTTATCGAAAGAATCAATGCCATCAAAAACATAACTTGTAAAAAAACCAAGTCTCGCACGCAACTTAGTCTACCGTAAAAAGTTGTGAGATCCATGTAATACCAAGTCGGTTAATTTATTCAGTCCCTACTTAAGAGTCCTTCTGTCTTAAGTTATTACGTAATTAGCTCACCTAACAACATCTTATAGTGACCAGATCAATATTAAAAATCTCTTATGTTTTAAATAAATACATAGATTGACCTGGCAATCGCATGAAAACACAATGTATCTCACAAGTAATACATTATTATATTAAATTTGATTGTTTAGTGCGATTGCCAAGTCAATCTATGTATTTATCGCATGAAAACATAATGTATCTCACAATTAATACATTATTATATTAAATTTGATTGTTTAGTGCGATTGCCAAGTCAATCTATGTATTTATTTAAAACATAAGAGATTTTTAATATTGATCTGGTCACTATAAGATGTTGTTAGGTGAGCTAATTACGTAATAACTTAAGACAGAAGGACTCTTAAGTAGGGACTGAATAAATTAACCGACTTGGTATTACATGGATCTCACAAATTTTACGGTAGACTAAGTTGCGTGCGAGACTTGGTTTTTTTACAAGTTATGTTTTTGATGGCATCTCATTTCTTTTTGTAGATCGCATGAAAACACAATGTAAAAATGCACACCTACGCTCCACCTACACTACACCTAACCTACACCTAACCTACACCTACCCTATACCTACCCTACACCTATCCAACACCTATCCAACACCTACCCTACACCTACCCTACACCTACCCTGCACCTCTTATTCAATTATATTCCATTATACAGGTACACTGATTCATTTACTGCAAATGTAACTTTGTAATCCTATATAATGCCCCAAGATTTATATGGGATTACAAAGTTATCTAGCAAATGATGTATCTAGAAAACTGGGCCGAAATTGCAAAATGTTTTAGTTTTTCCTTGGTTTATACACTAAACACTAATTCCATTCTAAATTTGAAGCTTCTATGTCTGCTAGAAGTGCCTTAGAGTTTTGATGATCGGTCAGTCAGTCAGTGAGTGACAAAATTAAGAAACTTTGACTAGTTATAATTCATAAACTACTGGTTCAAATTGATTGAAATTTGAAATATACCGTATTTATACAATGCCTGCTTGGTTACTGAAAACTCAGGTTTCTAGTTTTATCCACAACGAAGTTATAGGGGGGTCGAAAATGGCCTGAACTGCTTCGAGAAAAGTATGGTACGGCCGTGCCGCTTTTTTGCTCGACTTGGCGGGGGCACTGCCGTGCCCCCAGATTATCGTTTTAGGCAACATCATCATCATCAATCATATACGTCCCCACCGAGGGGCTCCAGCCTACCCTGAATAGGCAATTAAATATTTTTTAGTTCTGTTCGCAGTAAATGTTACTTGAATCAGCCATTACCAACTTTATTGAACAACAATAGAGCACTGTAAAGGTATTTGTACTGTTGTTGGTGATTGTATTTATATTTTTTTCCTGCATATTAGCTCATATATTAACGTTTAAATGTATACCTAGCATATACCAGCATGAGGAAAACCCTCGCTCATTTGGCTACAAATTACATTCTGACTCATTTGATCCCTTTGTAACTTATTTTGAAAGGTTTGACTGATTTTGTAGACATACTTCTTAGGCACGTAAAAAAAGGATGGATAGAATGTTAGTTGACCGAGCGAAGCGTCTCCGTTACAGCTTGGCCAAAATTGATTTTGTATGTCCATCTGTCTGTCTGTCTGTTTGTTCTACTCTACAGGTAGCTTTTCTCAACCGAATCCCATGAAATTTTGTGAGCTGGTTCAATAAATATATAGATTTTTTTTTCGAATCAGTCTGGAAATTTAGAAAGAAATAAAAAAAAAAAACGGAATTAATAGGGTTGAAAATGTAAAAAAAACGTAAATCAAACATTAAAAAAAAAATAACACTTGTGAGGTACTTACAGCTCACAGAGCCACTAGTTATTGCTACTGAGGATATAAATATGTTGATTGAAAATATTATATTTCTTTTCTTTCAAAGCTGAATGCGAAAAAGCTATTTTTCGTCTTTAATTATTCATCATTAAAGACCATTAGATTTTTAGCGTAGTAAAAGCTCTTTATAGAAAAACGTCAACAACAGCTCGTATACGTGCCCACCGAGGGGGCTCGAGCCTACCCTGAATCAGGGCGGTTCGTCAGTAAGGAGTAAAGTGACAGTTTTACTCTCTTGGAGGCAGAATAACTGTCTACTTTGCTTTGTCAGAACTTAGTTATATAGGTAAACTAAATGATAGAAATCTGTGGTTAGACTTGAGAGATTAGCATTTATGCACAACTAGCAGTTCGAAAGCGGCTACGCTCGCGTTATATAACATTTTCCCGTGGGAATAAGACTCTTTCCCGTTAATTAATAGTATCCTGTGTTAGTCTAGGGTACAAACTATCTCCATTCCAAAGGTGTGAAAGCGGAACAAACATCCAAATATCCACATAAATCTTGTTTTTATCGTGTGGGTTGTATGTAAGGTCGACAACCGACCTCACAAACCCTGATGTCAGTATTATAGAGCCGCCAAAGGCCACTGACTTGGCTCGTGTAACGTCTAGATAGTAGCCAGGCCAACGGCTTAACGAGTCTTCCGAAGCACGGAATCATCTTCCTTTTCAGACAATTAGGTGATTCAGCCTGCAATGTCCTAACCAAACTGGGGAAAGTCTCACTAAGAGATTTTTGCTTGACAGTGTCCCCACCGGGAATCGAACCTCCGTAATGGTCGTCGAAATTTCGACCACTCGGCCAAGGAGGCTGTTTATCTCGACTCGATTCAATAAATAAATTCCAAACTTTTTTACTTCCACCCGCCACATGGCAGGAACATTGCAGATATTCGAATTGGATTAAATTTTCTGCAAATTCGCAAAGTTTTTATTATGAAACCCTTCAGGATATTCTGCAGGTGGTCAGAATTCTGCCATCAGATTTTGCATTAATTCGAATTTGACAAACTTTATAACATTACTGTTCTTTTGAAACTAATTCACTTCAAACCGAAGTTTCTATTAAGGTAATGACAAGAAAGCATTTTATTGGTCTTCATAGTTTTTACTCTGTCTGTCGTTTTTAGGGTTCCGTAATAAAAAAGGAATCCTTATAGTTTCACCATGTCCGTCTGTCTATCTGTCTGTCTGTTTGTCCGTCGTCCGCGGCTTAGCTCAAAGACTACTAGAAGGCTGTTATTTATCATGGATATACATTTTAATCATACCGACAAAGCAAAAGAATAAAATCTAAAAAAAAATAAGGTTTCTCTGGTACACGTGAAGTCTACATCAACAGCTCATATACGTCCTCACCGAGGGGCTCGAGCTTACCCTGAATTAGAGCGATTAGGCCTTAGTCGACCACGCTCGCCCAGTGCGGGTTGGTCGACTTCACACACAACCTTTGAATTTCTTCGCAGGAGTGTGCAGGTTTCATCATGATGTTTTCCTTCACGAAGAGCGTCTAACAAACGTACATATGAATTAAAAATTTGAAACCACATTGGTACGTGGTGGGGATTGAACCCGCGTCTCCCGAACGGAAGGCAGCAGCCCTAGCTACCAGACTACCGACGCTCTATATAATACTAGCTTTTCTACCCGGCTACGCCCGGGACTGAAATTAATGAATCGCAAAAAAGGCTTTAAATTAAATATTCTTTTTTCAAATATAGTAGCATATAACCTGGTCAGTAATCTCTTCTATCGATTGGCACAAACCCCATCGAAATCGGTGCAGCCGTTCTCTAACACTCTGTTATAAAAGGACAAACATTCAGTTTTATATAGTAGATTATCAATTAGCATTAATATTAGCTAAAATATAATGTTATTTTTATTTTACCTTCTGACGTCAAAACTTTTCAAGCTCATAACACTTTGCTAGAAAGATCTTTAACTTTTCAGCCATCCATGCAGAAACAGGGGTCTAGCTAAAGTTCAGAATCAGCGGTGCTTTGGCTACTCTCCAATATAAGTTCGATGCTAACTTTGGCTGCTTTCAAACAACTGTCTAGTCTATCAGCACTTATTTTCTTCTGAAGCACCCATACTTCTCTTTTGTTAGTTATCTATGCAAAATCATGTTTGGGATTTCTTTTCTTAGCACCTATAGATAACTTTTCAAAATATTAATGTTTGCCAGTATGCAATTTAATAGCCCACTATAATTAACCAATAAGATGCTTAAATTAAATTACCATAATGGTTTTTGTATCTGTTCCTATTCTTGGAACATAAAACACTAGTACATTTAAGGAGATTTTTCCTCTAGCTATAATAGATTAAGAAGAACAGGCGTTACTTTCTCCAATACAAGAATTATGTTATAAGAATATTACGAGGTAGAAGCCTCTTCATTTGTTTTCATGCAACCAAAACTTAATCGTCATGTTTTGTTTCTAATAAACTGTTATCAGTAGTGACTCATTCGAATTACATCGCTGCGTTTGGACCACACTTTGAACGGTAAATTTGAAATGTAACAGCAATGATCGTGGTATGGGCATGTGATGCGGAGAGAGGAATCCCATACCACCAGACGTATGCTAGATATGAGAGTAAATGGAAAAGCAGGTACGGGTAGGTCCAGGAAAGTATGGAGTGATTGTGTGAAAGATGATATGTGTAAGAAGGGAGTGAATAGTGATGTGACGTCGGACAGGGATGAATGGAAGAAGAAATAAAGGGAACAGGGCAGGGGGATGATGAACAGCAATTATCGTTAATTAGATTTTGGAATATTATAATCGCTACTTAAGACACAAATAATAAACTCAATCTCCACATACTTTCGCGTTCTCTCAGCTTAAATGAAGAGATTCCCTCGCGAAACTCAAATTGGGGTTTTCATCTCATTCCTTTTACAAATGGGTGGAAAATATTTGTTCAGTAATTCAAGCAAATACCGCAAATATTCGCGAACTCGACTCGAGCTAACAATAACACTTGGAATATGTTATGATTATCCCATTGACCTTTAAAATATTAATTCTTTAGTACGCTGGATTGGTGACCGATACAATTTTGTGTATGATAAGTAGACTTTTTAAAAGTATTCCGTTTACACCAAGTTCTAGTAACGTTGAATAATCTTCATTATGAACGACAATTTGTGGAACAAATATTTTCGCTATCTATAATAATGCGTTTTCAAATAAACGACACAACAGGCCTGCTTATTTCTAAAGAAATATCTTCCAGCAGACCCAATAAAAGTTCTAATTAAGACGATAGATGGTGCCAGGTCTACTTCGTGAATTCTTTTTTTTAAATCCTTTTATGGCCCTAGGTGACTCGCCGGATTTCTTCGGCTCCACGAACCGTCAACGCCATCTCGAAGATTTATTAACTAGTTTTTTTTAATTGGCTGTTGTAAAATCCCCCATTAGTAGTTGTTGTAGGCTTCAAGCGCCTTTAAAACATTGATACCAGAATTTGTGAGCTCTGTCATCAACTTTACAACCCAATGAATATTGATGATAGCAAGTTAATAGTATCACGATTCATTAAGGGGGTACCCTATGTGAACACTAGCGCCACTTGGATAAAAAATCATAACTTAATGATAACACAAAATATCAAAAATATGAACGATCAAATTGTTTCATTAGTCTTCTATCAATTCAGTTATCTATTGTTAATTGTAGTAACAGAGAGCGAAAGTGCTAATAACGGCCGTTTTTAGCACTTTCGCTATCTCTTACTACACCGTATAAGATAATTCGGTATTTCTAAAAACACTAAAGTACCTACACTTTAAAATGATCGTCCACTTTTTTAATATATTTAGTTTTTTCGGAGTTATGATTTTTTTTCGAAGTGGCGCTAGTGCGCAGTCAGGTAGCCCCTTAACTAGTGATTTTGATAACTTGTGTAAGTATACCTACCTATAAAAAGATTCATCATTCCAGTCCATAAATATCCACATATAATTTTAATTACCTTATTTTACACAGAGGAGCTGATCTAGAAAACTAAGTAGCTACCGATGATGGAGTCTTAAATATTTGTGTTATGCTATCATTTGCATATATGTGGGATGCCGGAAGCTTACGGTTCACTGAGCAATAAGCAAAAAGATTTTGTGGTATTTTAACGTTATGCTAAATGCTGGTAAAATGTTTTTATCTCTGACGTCATCGCCAGCGAGCGAGCTTTTCTTTACACGACACTAAGCTTCATCTTTCGCTTTTCTCGCCCAGTAGAGTTGAGATTATAATATATAAGATTTGTTTTTCATTTTTTATACGTTATGAACTAAGTAGACCAGACCATAAGTATTTAATATAATTACTAGTGTATAATGCGGAGATTGATGTTGAGTCACCGACAGGTGGCGGTGAACAAACTGTCTTAATTTTTAGATCGCGGTATAGAGATTTTTTCTAATTACATGACCCCCCAACGAAGCCTTTGTTATAATATACACTTATACCATAAAAAGAGTGTTTCATTTACCTAGCTATCACTCGGGGACTAGGTTCGTTCATGGTCCTTCGAGCCGGATAGGAGATGAAGCAGCTCCTACAACTTCGGAGCCGATTGTCACTTGTTTTTCATCAAATGACAATCAGGTTTTGCTAGCCACGGCTCTGGTTAAAGCCAAGGCTAAAACTGGTGAACTTTTTATGGTTCGAGCCCTTTTGGATCAAGGCTCACAGGCATCATTTGTGACTGAAGCGGTTGTTCAGTCACTTGGTTTGAAAAAATCTCCTATAATCAGTAAGATTTTAGGAGTAGGTGGAGAAAACGGTTTGGTTTGTAAGGCTATGGTTAACATGGATATATCATCACGTTTTGATCCCAAGGTGGTCGTCAATGTGAAGGCCTATGTTTTAACATCCATCACCTCTCTTATTCCGTCTTATAAGATTGGGCCAGTGGATTGGGATGAACTTGCTAAGACGATTCTTGCAGACCCAGAGTATCATACGCCTAATCGTATAGATATTCTGTTGGGGGCTGAGGTATACAGCCAAGTAATCCAACAAGGAGTAAAAAAAGGGCCGCTTGGTTCACCAATGGCACAATCTACAATGTTTGGATGGATTCTGTCTGGTGCGGTTAATCAATCAACCAAGCATACCAAGGAAATACGAGTCATGCATTGTCAGGTAGATGAAAATCATCTATTGAAAAGGTTTTGGGAACTTGAAGCTGATGCAGAGTTACCAAAGGAAAAGTCGTTGAATGATGACGACAAATATTGTGAAGAGCTTTTTAAAGGAACGACTCAAAGAGATGAGGGTGGTCGTTATATTGTGCATCTTCCTTTCAAAAGTGAACAACCCGAGGTCACCAATTCTTTCAAAATTGCTGAAAAAAGATTCTATTCGATAGAAAGGCGTTTAAATAATGACCCAGATTTAAAAAAGAAATATGGGGATGTGATAAACGAGTACGTAGAACTCGGTCACATGGAGTTAGTACCTGATGATGAAATTGTGAATCCAAATGCAATTTATTTGCCTCATCATGCAGTCGTGCGTGAAAATAGGGACACGACTAAGGTTAGGGTGGTTTTTGATGCTTCTTGCAAGGGAAGCAATCAAAAATCACTAAATGATAATCTCCATATTGGACCGCGTTTGCAGCCAGAGCTGCGACATACTATAATGCGGTGGAGGCTTTCGCCAATTTGTTTGACAGCCGACATAGTAAAAATGTACAGGCAGATAAAGGTCGCTGACGAGAATGTTGATTTCCAAAGAATTCTTTGGAGGGAGGACAGTAAGTCAAGGATTCAACATTATCGCATGTTAAGAGTGACATTTGGGGTGGCATCAGCACCTTATCTTGCGGTGAAGTCTCTGCAGCAGACGGCTGTGGACGACGGAAAGGAATATCCAATGGCTGCAGAGCGGGTCATAAACTCATTTTATGTGGACGATCTATTAACAGGCTGCCAAACTAAGGAAGAAGGAATCAAGCTATACAAAGAAATGAATGATCTGTTAGGTAAAGCAGGATTTGAGATATCAAAATGGACAAGTAATGATGAGGAGTTATTGAAAGCCATGAAAGAAAGTGAAAACGAAGATGAAAAAAGAGTTGTAAAGGATGGGCTCAAAATAAAGGAAGATGAAGTTATGAAAATAGTTGGGCTTACCTGGAAACGTAACGAAGATTCCTTTCGTTATGCCGTGGATCTGCCTTCTCTGAAAGAAAAGGTTGTTACAAAGAGAAAGATCATTTCGGACATTTCCCGCTTCTATGATCCCATTGGTTGGGCAGGCCCCAGTATTATAGTACCAAAAATTATAATACAAAAGCTTTGGTTAGCTGGCCTAGACTGGGACGAAGCGGTGCCCAAAGAAATACTCGAGGAATGGCTTACCTATCGAGAAGAATTAAAAGTCCTTGAAAATATTTCCATACCTCGTTGGATTGGTGTTAAGACTGACGATAAAGTAATAGAGCTTCATGGTTTCAGCGATGCATCTAAAGTAGCGTATGCTGCTGTCGTTTACTCCCGGGTAGTCGATGCAGAAGGTAATATTCATATTGCTTTAATTTCTTCAAAAACCAAAGTTGCTCCAGTGAAACAAGTATCAATTCCTAGATTGGAATTGTGTGGTGCTGTTTTGTTAACGAAGTTGTTGATGGAGGTTGCAGCGGTTATAAAAGTTGACAAAGCTAATTTGCATGCCTGGACTGATTCTACCGTGGTTCTGGCATGGCTGAACAACCACCCGAATCGATGGAAAGTATTTGTCGCCAATCGTGTCTCGGAGATTTTAACTCATTTAGACTCTCATAACTGGTCGCATGTTACTTCAAAGCAGAATCCTGCTGACATGGCTTCCAGAGGATTACGCCCCTCTGAACTTTTAAGCGATCAGATGTGGTTTAAGGGACCTGATTTCTTACATGCAGAGGAAATAATTTATCAAAGATCAAGGGAGGAAATAAAAAGAGAAGAATCAGATCTCGTCAATAAAGAGAGGGTAATTCAAAGGTCTTTTCACACAACTGTGAAACCTCAGTGGGACAAGTTTTCGTCTTTGACACGTTTGGTTCGGGTTGTGGCTTACTGCAGACGGTTCTTGTATAATACAAAGAACAAAAGTAATAAAAGAAGTGGTTTTTTAACTACAGAAGAGTTGAAAGATACGTTGATGGTTATTATAAAACAAGATCAGGCTGAGAATTTTGAAAACGATATTGCCATTGTTAAAAAGGGTGCAACTTTGCCAAAGAGTAGCAGTTTGCGATTCCTAAATCCTTATTTAGATAATGAGGGCGTGTTGCGGGTTGGAGGCAGGCTTGCTCATTCTCAGTTGGACAGGAATCGGAAACATCCAATTTTAATGCCAAAGGATTCGCATTTATCTTACTTGATTGTGGCTAATGCGCATAAGCAGACACTTCATGGGGGACCGCAACTGATGTTGTGTTGTTTGCAAGCCAAATATTGGATATTAGGGGCTAAGCAGTTAGTAAAGGCTTGTTTTCGAAATTGTGTAACTTGTGCAAGGAATGCTGGTATTATACGATCACAATTGATGGGACAATTGCCTTCGGCACGTGTGACTCCTATGAGGGCTTTTAAGAATAGTGGAGTGGATTATGCGGGGCCAATTCTAGTACGGACAGCCAAAGGCCGAGGGCATAAATCGCAGAAAGCATATATATGCTTGTTTGTGTGCATGGCGACGCGTGCGGTGCACCTTGAGGTGGTGACGGAACTTACAACTGAAGGTTTTTTGCAAGCTTTCAAGCGGTTTGTTGCAAGGAGGGGGTATTGTTCGGATATTTGGAGCGATAATGGCACAAACTTTATTGGCGCAGCTAGCGAACTTAAAAAATTGTTTATCGCTGAGAAAAAATCAATGCTAGATGAGGTAGCAGAGGCTCTTGCAACAAACGGCGTTAATTGGCATTTCATCCCTTCAAGGTCCCCAAATTTTGGTGGCCTTTGGGAAGCAGGGGTGAAGTCTGTTAAACATCACCTGAAACGGGTTATTGGTCAATCTACACTGACGTTTGAAGAAATGTCAACAGTTCTGGCACAAGTAGAAGCATGCCTGAACTCAAGGCCACTGTCGTCACTTCCTTCTGATGAGAATGGTGAGGTATCGGTTCTCACACCGGGCCATTTTCTCGTTGGAGAATCATTGATTTCTCCACCAGAAAGAAATTATGAATCTGCTAACGTAGGATCCTTAAGAAGATGGCAGTATACACAGAAAATATTGCAGGACTTTTGGCGACAATGGTCTCAGGAGTACCTTATTAAATTTTATCATAGATATAAATGGTCTTCTTTGGGTCCACAGCCAAAAATTGGTGATGTTGTCGTAATAAAAGAGGATGGGCTACCACCATGCCAATGGATGTATGGCAGGGTGATTCAGACCCATCCAGGCTTGGACGATGTTGTGCGTGTTGTGACCTTGAAAGTTAAGAACGGTACTTTGAAAAGACCAGTGACCAAATTATGCCTTCTACCAATATCGGAATGAATTTTTGATACATTTATGTTTTACTTTATTTACAGTTAATTTCCGTGGTTAGTTATGAATGAGGGTCATATTTTATTTTATTGTTGTTATAGTATGGTGTTCTATTTAACTCAGTCTAAAAACTCAGTATATAATGGCTTAAATGTACAACTTTAAGTTAAGATTCTTTATGTTTTGTTCTATCTTTGGTTATGGTAGGCGGTTTTTTGTTTTTTGTAAAGGACAATTGTCACTTTGTCCTTGGTAGGCGGAATGTATAATGCGGAGATTGATGTTGAGTCACCGACAGGTGGCGGTGAACAAACTGTCTTAATTTTTAGATCGCGGTATAGAGATTTTTTCTAATTACATGACCCCCCAACGAAGCCTTTGTTATAATATACACTTATACCATAAAAAGAGTGTTTCATTTACCTAGCTATCACTCGGGGACTAGGTTCGTTCAACTAGCTAAAATGAATTGTGACCTCCAAGAGTATCATTAAATTGTATTTTATTTCTTCTGCGTAATTTTTACTTTATTTTTATTTTATTTTTTTATTCTTCAGTGGGCGTCCGGCCCTCGGTTCACATGTCTTCATGGCACCGCAGAATATGGCTGAAAATCAGCGCTGTGTGAGGCCACGGTCTAACACAGCATACGCTGAGCCAATTCCTTTTGCCCTAAGTTATTATATACCACCCCAAAAATTGTTATTAGTCAGTGTGAATACCTTTGTTTTTTTATTTTTTATTAATATTGTTTGTATAGGTACAATAAAGAGGGGGGCGGTAGCCAGATGGGCGCTAAGCTAAATTGAAGATAAAGCAACGCAGATGAGTATTATAAGTTATTTATTTATAGTTATTTTTCCAACTCTCCAATATGAAAATATCTTCTACTCGGTAGCCCGTTGACATCCCGAGTCACAACAACAAAAAAGAACCATTCGATATTTCAAAATATTCAAATCCAATCGAACTAAACGAACAGCCAGTCACCTCAAAGGAGACCGCTCCTTACAGTACCCTAAGTCTTTCACATGGATTCTACATTTTGCTTGTACTATGCTAATAGTGGTATATTTGGCAATAAATAACTTTTCTTTCTTTCTTTCTTTCAAGTATTTACCTATCGATGGGTGCATGGAACAAAGCCGCAACCGGAGAAATCAAAATGTTCAGGAGAAAATAAAACGTGAAAACTGTCAATATAACTCAATATACGATGCGCATCGTAAAGGTTTCTACATCAACAGAAAGCAAATTTTTTACTCAAAGTGGCAATAAGACGTTCATATTTCTATCTTTTACGGTTACGAAAATAAATAAGAATTTGTAAATTGCCACATTTTGTGCCAATATGTTGTGACCGCAAGCGTACATTACGGCTTTGTTCCAGAGAAATTTAGTAAAAGTATTGAACGTTAATTATTGTTTACAGCATTAAGTACGTCTGGGTCAATTACGTTAACAGAGTGTTGCTGTCTTATTCGGTAAATTAATTTGAGAGACTTTTTAGTGAATACGGTTTACGGTAATTGTAGAAAGCTATATCATAAAAATTTTCTGTTGTATTCTTTTATCTGAACAAAAGAAACATTAAAGACTAAGATAATGCCAGCAAACTTATTGAGAAGTTGAGTATGCTAGAAAAGTATGGATAGAAAGATCTATGAGAAGGATGAAACAAAACCCTGGTTGAACACCGGTCAACTTCTCCAACAATGATCTCTATCACAAACTCTCACACTAAGATTATATTAGGTCCTTACATATGAAATTGGCGTTTTGTCGTACTGGCCACTTTGATCACAAATTTCTCCTATTTGGTTAGGAATTCGAAATTCAAATTTATACAGCTATTTCCACATGTAGTTGTGTTTCGTAAACCGTCATTCATTTGTTTTTTTACTTATCTTTTTTCTGTTTGCATCGCTCGATTTACAAAATGGAAAATTTGAAATATCGCGTTATTTACGAGTACGAGTTCCACCGTGGCACCAGTGCTGCGGAAACGGCTCGAAGGGTTAATGATGTGTATGGCGGTTGTGTCGCAAAAGAAAACACAGTGCGTTTTTGGTTCCAACGTTTTCGTTCTGAAAATTTCGACCTGCAAAACAAGCCCCGTGGACGGCCGGAGACCCAAGTTGATAATGAAGCATTGAAGGCTATTGTGGAAGCGGATCCATCGCAAACCACGTCCGAGTTGGCTGCAGGCTTCGGTGTTAGTGATAAAACTGTTTTAATCCACTTGAAGCAAATTGGGAAGATTAAAAAACTTGAAAGGTGGGTTCCTCACGAATTGAGTGAAGCAAACCGGCAAACGCGCGTCAACTGCTGCGTTACATTACTTGACCGGCACAATAACGAAGGGATTTTAAATCGAATCATTACCTGTGATGAAAAGTGGATTCTCTACGATAATCGGAAGCGCTCATCGCAATGGCTGGACCCTGGCAAGCCAGCCAAAGCCTGCTCCAAGCGAAAATTGACCAATAAAAAGTTACTTGTAAGCGTTTGGTGGACTAGCGCCGGTGTCGTTCATTACAGTTTTCTCAAATCTGGCCAGACGATTACGGCAGATAACTATTGTCAGCAATTGCAAACCATGATGGAAAAGCTAGCTGGTAAACAACCGAGGCTGGTCAATCGCTCTACGCCACTGCTGCTTCACGACAACGCTAAACCACACACTGCACAACAGACGGCTAGCAAATTAGAAGAGCTTCAATTGGAATGTCTAAGGCATCCACCGTACTCCCCGGACCTTGCTCCAACAGATTACCATTTTTTTCGAAATTTGGATAACTTCTTGCAAGGGAAAAAATTCAACTCAGATGGGGCAGTCCAAATCGCCTTCAAAGATTTTATTGATTCCCGTCCGAATGGTTTTTTTAGTAAAGGGATCAATGAACTACCTATGAGATGGCAAAAGTGCATAGATTACAATGGCTCATACTTTGATTAAATAAATATACTATATAAAAATTTTTCGACTTTTTGTTCCTCCCATACAAAACGCCAATTTCATATGTAAGGATAATATTTAAGACAAATCTTTGTTAAAGCAAACAAATATTTATTTAAGTTTATTGAATCCACTTGGATTAAGTTCCACACTAGTAATGGAAATATTTAAGATATTCAACATTTTATGAATCAGTAAGTTAATATTATGGTACCGATATTAACTCACATCTTAAGTAAAATATGTTGTACACATCTCACAACAACATTAAGTTAAGTAGTGTTAAGTAGACAGAACGGCTCCTTAAAGATAAGACAGATCCACTTAAGAGAACAACCGACAACCTATCACTCCCTCCTTAAAAATACTGAATGATGAACAAACAGTAACTAAAAATATTCAGATTTCTTCATTATTACTAATCAAAATACCATGACCATGCTACTATACTTCCTTTACATACTTCATTTATTAATTATAATATTTGCGCGCATATTAATTTAGAAAATAAAATTCATTCATACTTAGACCCTTTCATACAATCTCCTTTACCTTTCAGTCATCATATTTTAAAATGTCTTTAATGTGGAAATCCCCTAATGGTTTACCATTTACGTCTGCTAAAGTGTATACTAAAGATGATTTCTTAGCAATTACTATGCATTTTTGAAATTTTGGAGCTAACTTTGAAGTAAACTTCTTTGAAGCATTTGATAAATAAAAAGTACGTTTGTAAACAATCTGTCCTACTTTAAGTTCCACGTGCCTTTTTCTTAAGTTATAGTGTTTTAAGTTATGCTGGTGAGCAACTATTAAGTGTTTCTTCACCTTGTTATAAATTGTATTAAGTTGGGCCAAACGTTTCTTATACGTTTGTGCATCATCAGTTTGTAGTTGCGAGTGTGATACAGGCACATCACTACCACGATACAATGATCCATCCAAAATAAATTCCCTACCGTGTACCAAAAAATACGGTGAAAATTTTGTGGATTCATTAACAGCTGTGTTTAATGCACACTGAATCTCCACAAGATGATCATCCCACTTTTTATGCTCAGATTTCACATAGCAAGCGATTGCTGTGACTACATTCCTAATCGCCCTTTCAGCTTGGTTTACCTGAGGATGATACCGAGGATTATAATAAATGTTTGGGACATTATATCGTAATAATAGTTGCCTAAACTTCGCACTGATAAACTGAGGTCCATTATCCATATAGATATATTTGCACACACCGTGAACTAGAAACACACACTTTTCGATAAATTTCGCTACAGCAGCACCTGTTGCGCTCCTTATAGGATGCAACAGAACATATTTGCTGAAGTAGTCAGAGCACGCAATTAAATAAGTGTATCTGTTTCCTGACGATGGAAATGGTCCAAGCAAATCCACATAAATTGCCTCAAAAGGTCTTGTTACTGATTTTGGACTACCCATTATACACATCTCACAACAACATTAAGTTAAGTAGTGTTAAGTTAAGTAGACAGAACGGCTCCTTAAAGATAAGACAGATCCACTTAACCCGGCGATAGGCGCTACCGGGTAAAAAATACCACAGTGGTCATAAATGTGCTGACATTTTTTTTCTTTGTGCGTTGGCAACCCAGGATTTTAAGTACCTTTCGACCGTTATTTGAAACACGCACGCTGCCCGTGACGACCAGTTTGCGCGCGGCGCTTGGCGACAACGGATGTATAAAGTGAGTATGGGTGTAAATTACCCGGCAGCGACAGTTTGTGTTCTGTTATTTTTTGTTTGTTTACGTTAGTTTATTTTTTGTTTTAGCGCATTTCACGATGGCTTTTCGTCTAAGAGATAGTACGATAGAAGAATTATTAGAAGCAGAGGATGGCGAAGAAGAAACTTTGTCCGAAGTGGAAGATTTTGAAGAGCGATCTGAACACCAAAGTGAATCGGAGCAGGAAGCAGATGACTCAGACGTTCTTTCGGATGATTCAGATGAATTTTCGTACCGGTTTCCGGCTCTTGACACTGAAGTAAATGATAATATAGACGAAGAGTTTTTAAACGATATTGATGAAGACATAGGCAAAGAATATTTAGAACATGTGCCGTTGAAATACCTTCGTCGAGGTAAGTTTACTGGAAAAGACAAAATGACTGAGTGGCAGGTCCGTGAGCCACCGCAGTGTGTGCGAACAAGATCCCATAACATTATTGCTCAAATACCGGGACCAATAGGCGAAGGAAAATCTTGCTTGTCTATGTTAGTAGCGTGGAATCTTATGTTTGAAGAATCCTGCCTACAAAAAATTGTCCAGTATACAAATATTTTCATTGAAGATCAGAGATCAAAGTTTTTGAGAGAACGTGATTGTAAATGCACAGACATAGTTGAACTCCAAGCGCTTCTCGGATTATTATATTTTTGTGGGAGACTACGAAGCGCTCATCTAAATACAAATGATCTTTGGGCAAAGGATGGAAGTGGATGCGACGTATGCATAGCCACTATGTCGGAAAAAAGGTTCCATTTCTTATTAAAATGTATACGTTTTGATGACATTCGTACAAGAACCGAAAGAAGACAAATTGATAAGCTGGCGCCCTTTCGCGAGGTTTTCGAAGAGTTCAATAATTGTATAAAAAAACATTATGCTGTCGGTGAAAATGTTACCATAGATGAAAAGCTAGAGAAGACTCGTGGTCGTTGCCCATTTAGGCAATATATACCCAGTAAGCCAGGAAAATATGGAATTAAGATATTTGTGATGGCCGACGCACGCTCTTTTTACACAAATAACATGGAAGTTTATATTGGAACAAATGAAGGGCCATACGACCACAGCAATTCGCCACGAGATGTCGTAAAGCGCTTGGTAGAACCAATAAAACAAAGCCACAGGAACATCGTGATGGACAATTGGTTTACCAGCTTTCCGCTGTTGACAGATTTGCTCAATGATTATGGCTTAACAGCTTTAGGAACTTTGAGAAAGAATAAAGTGGAGATCCCGCCCTTATTTACAGTAACTAAAGGCCGAGAAATCAAAAGTTCTCTTTTTGGGTTCCGAGAAAACTGTACTGTGGTGTCATATGTCCCAAAAAAAAACAAAGTAGTGCTTTTAGCATCGACTATGCACCATGATGCCAAGAAAGATTCTGGAGAAGAGAAAAAGCCAGAGATGATAATGGACTACAACAAAACAAAATGTGGTGTTGATGTCGTGGATGAGCTGTGCGGTACATACTCAGTGGCACGAGCAACCAGAAGATGGCCATTAGTACTTTTCTATGGTATTTTGAATGTCGGTGGCATCAATGCGTACATTATAGTAAAGGAAAATAAAGAAAGTAATGGTGTGACTATGGTTCCAAGAAGAATTGCTTTGAAGGACTTGGGTTTGAGTCTCGTGATGCCACAGATAAAAAAGAGATCTTTGGTGACAAACATACCATCATATGTGAAAACTAAAATGATGTCGATGCTTAGTGCTCATGCAAATGACGAAGACATGGCTGCAACTTCATACAGGTCGCGCTCGCCCTTAGCTACCAGTACCACGTCTGTTTCTCGCTGTGCCGTATGTGAATGGAAAAAAGACCGAAAAACAAAAACAGCCTGTAAACTGTGTCATAAAAAAATATGCCGTGAGCACACCACACCAATTTGTGGCGATTGCTATGACAGGGTCCAATAATTTTACCTACAGCGTAGCGTGATGTTTGATGCTTTTTTTCTCAATGAAAGTGCAGTATGAAAGTTTGTTTTATTTTTCTTATTTTAGTAGTGTATTAAGTCAATTTTTTATTATTGATCTCATTTTTCATGGTTCCTAAGAAAAAAAAATATTTGTGTTGATTATCCAAGAGTATTGCGATTTTTTAAAGATTTTTGTTACTTTTCTAATATAGGGTCTAAATTGAAACTAATAAACATAGAAACTTAATCTTGTAGTTTTATTGCCGTCAAATAAAGTATATTACGTTATTTTAATGGATAAACCTTTTTAAAAACAATATTTTTTTAAATAACGCCACTCACGTACTGTGGTATTTTTTACCCGGTAGCGACTGTTCCTGTTCGTTTATACCTAGCGCCTATCGCCGGGTTAATAGAACAACCGACAACCTATCACTCCCTCCTTAAAAATACTGAATGATGAACAAACAGTAACTAAAAATATTCAGATTTCTTCATTATTACTAATCAAAATACCATGACCATACTACTATACTTCCTTTACATACTTCATTTATTAATTATAATATTTGCGCGCATATTAATTTAGAAAATAAAATTCATTCATACTTAGACCCTTTCATACAATCTCCTTTACCTTTCAGTCATCATATTTTAAAATGTCTTTAATGTGGAAATCCCCTAATGGTTTACCATTTACGTCTGCTAAAGTGTATACTAAAGATGATTTCTTAGCAATTACTATGCATTTTTGAAATTTTGGAGCTAACTTTGAAGTAAACTTCTTTGAAGCATTTGATAAATAAAAAGTACGTTTGTAAATAATCTGTCCTACTTTAGTTCCACGTGCCTTTTTCTTAAGTTATAGTGTTTTAAGTTATGCTGGTGAGCAACTATTAAGTGTTTCTTCACCTTGTTATAAATTGTATTAAGTTGGGCCAAACGTTTCTTATACGTTTGTGCATCATCAGTTTCTAGTTGCGAGTGTGATACAGGCACATCACTACCACGATACAATGATCCATCCAAAATAAATTCCCTACCGTGTACCAAAAAATACGGTGAACATTTTGTGGATTCATTAACAGCTGTGTTTAATGCACACTGAATCTCCACAGGATGCTCATCCCACTTTTTATGCTCAGATTTCACATAGCAAGCGATTGCTGTGACTACATTCCTAATCACCCTTTCAGCTTGGTTTACCTGAGGATGATACCGAGGATTATAATAAATGTTTGGGACATTATATCGTAATAATAGTTGCCTAAACTGCGCACTGATAAGCTGAGGTCCATTATCCATATAGACATATTTGCACACACCGTGAACTAGAAACACACACTTTTCGACAGCTACAGCAGCACCTGTTGCGCTCCGTTTAGGATGCAACAGAACATATTTACTGAAGTAGTCAGAGCACACAATCAAATAAGTGTATCTATTTCCTGACGATGGAAATGGTCCAAGCAAATCCACAGAAATTGCCTCAAAAGGTCTTGTTACTGATTTTGGTCTAATTCAAGTTCAGTTTATGTAAAATTAACAAGTGTATTTTAATTTCTATAGCCAACACATTTAGAACCTATAGCATATATCATCAGTCTCATGTCACTTCGATTGTCTAGTCGGTGAGTAACATTTTTATGTTATAAGTTCAGGTACTTCTTATATTAGCTTCATAATATTATGACTAACGTTCCGTTTGAAAGGTTGTACATTTTCAATTTTGAAGTTTTCAAGTACCTATACGTCATACGGTTTTATGCTGATATTGTATTTATTAAGTAGGTAGGTATACTTAAAAACTATTTAACGTATGAACAAATGCACATGTCTGTGAGAAAAAAATCCTTACTTTGAAAAAGGTAAGTACCTATTGTGTTTCATATTATAATTAAATGGACTGGTAACAACTTATTACGTGGTCGATTTAAAAGATTCATATTGGTATTCGATATAACTGTCTTGTCAACTAAAAACTCTTACCTGGAAAAAAGCCGCATTCGCTGTTACCTGAACAAAATTATGGTAAATATTTTCGCATTCAATATAGTGTTAGTATTCCGGGGGTAAAAGTCACCGTAGCTTGTTTCGAATAAAGTAGTATTTTTTTGTAACTTCATAAATAATCATAGGAATGTCACAAAAAAAATTCACTAGGTGCATTAGGGGTCGTAGATGCCGAATATGGCATTACACGAAAACTGCCGCAATAGCTATTGCGACAATGTTCCATGGACCCATCGTAATGTTAGTGTTGAGAAATTGACCCCTAATTTTAAAATCCAGCTATCCTTCGTCGTTTTTATGACAAATGAAAGGAGGTGATGAATCAGATGAACGAATTATATTATTTTGAGTGAATGATAACCTAAAATAAGGGCAAAATTGTCAAAGAGATTTTAAAGTTGGATGTTTTACGTCTTCTCTAAAATAGTGCAATCGACGCGTCCATAAAGCGTTCAAATTCGATGTTTGACAGCTCTTATATTAGATTGGCCATCTCCTGTCCCTTTTTAATATTTAAAAGGTGAATAGAGCTGACGAACTTAAATTATGGAATAGAAACTAAGTTTTTTCTTATGATCATTCTGGAACTGATGTTTGAAATGAATATTGTTTTTTTTTCTCCCGGAACTTTTTGCAATTCTTAGTAAAACAGATAGCATGTAACAACATTACGAGGTCATGTCCTGAAGAAAAAAAACTGATAACTAAGTATCGTTAAGTCTACCTATTCTATAGTCTGATTATAAATGAACAAATCATGATTATTCATAAAATGCTTAACTCTGCCGTATTTTTTAACCCAAAACCATTTTCTCTGCGAAGTCTTAAGTTTACTAGTCACTGGTAAATACCACTGAATCTGCGTGCCCTGTATGCATACAAAGTGGACTATCCACAGACTAATCAGCACGCCTATCCATGCGGTGTATTGACCGCTTAATAGCATATGCATTAGTTCATATCACAGGGTTTGCGGTCCCTTTTGATCTTGTCTTTGCCTGGGGGATCTTGGGTCGACTTATTTGCATTAGTAACATCAATAGTGATATCACATAATACTTTGAAGATCAATGAAGCTATGAATTCATAAAGCTTAATCTGTATCAGAGCGTCGGTGGTCTAGTGGCTAAGGCCGCTGCATTCCGTCCGGGAGACGCGGGTTCCTTTTTGCGCGGAAGGCCACATAATAGTGTTACAGAATTCAAGTATTGGACCCATACTCTTCGATCTATAAAACAAATGCAAAAGTTTCCCCACTTCAAAAGATCAGCCACTTCACCTTATAGAGTCATATCTAACGAATAGAGTTCAGATGGTCGATATTAATGGCAAGAGATCACCTGGATCTTTAATAAGTATGGGCGTCCCGCAGGGTTCAATTCTAGGTCCTCTCTTGTTTTTAGTATATATTAATGATTTGCCTTATCTTGTTAAAGAAAAACATGGATTAGTATTGTTTCCTGATGATACTTCTTTGATATTCAAAGTTAAAAGACAACAGTCAAACTATGACGACGTAAACAATGCTATCTCTAATGTAGTCAACTGGTTTACTGTTAATAATTTATTACTTAATGAAAAGAAAACGAAATGTGTAAAATTTGTATTACCTAATGTTAAACCAATAAATACAGATATATTAGTTAAAGGACAGAGATTGGACCTTGTAGATTCGACAGTCTTTTTAGGCATTACTTTGGACGCTAAACACCAATGGGATGCTCATATAACTAAATTGTCGAACAGACTGAGTTCAGCAGCATTCGCAGTTAAAAAAATTAGAGCTCTTACCGACGTAGACACCGCAAGACTAGTCTACTTTAGTTACTTTCATAGTCTAATGACCTATGGTATTCTATTGTGGGGTCACGCTGCGAACGCTAATAGTATATTTATTCTGCAGAAACGGGCTGTTCGTGCAATTTATAGATTAGGGCCTAGAGTGTCACTGAGGGAGTTTAAAGAAATCAATATTCTGACATTTGTGTCTCAATATATCTATGACAATCTTGTGTATGTAAAACGAAATATGATTAATTTTCAGAAGTACAATGATATACACAATTTTAATACTAGAAATAAAGACAAGTTGGTTGCTTATGTCAGCCGACTACATAAAATTAGTAATTCTTTTAAAGGCAATTGTATACGCTATTACAATAAGGTCCCTACTGATATTAAAAACTTGCCTTTAGACAAGTTTAAAATAATTATAAAACAGAAATTGTATAAAAAAGGTTACTATAGGATATCTGATTACTTAGAGGACAGATGTATATGGGAATAGATTGCTTGAGTGGCAGGCCTTTTCGATATTTACTTAGCATTAATTTTGTAATATTTTAATATTTTATTTAAAAAAGGAAACGCAAAAGATGCGACGACTGTGGAGTTTCTTCGGTGAGCTCTTCTCCACAGATTCCGCCATTGTGTTAGTGAACTCACCCAAAAAAATGTAATGACGGATCTAAGTGATGTAATAACATCCTATACATATATAACATCATAGGTCTAAAAAGGGAAACTTTGAAAATTATAAAATAACCGTGACACGGGTTTGTTTAGTTGATCTATAGGTATTTAAATAAGTCAGTTCTATTTGGTCATAGTTTTATTTGATGATAATTAAAAATTAATTGCCACTGTGTATCATTTACATAAACATTATTTCGGTAAACTGATTAATCTAGAGTCCTTTATCAAATTTTCTTATTCTAAACCAATATCTAATGGAAAAACTACTTTGATAATTAGGAAAATCAAAGTTGTAAGTTTTCTTTTTCGTGCCTTTATGCAGTTCAACAAATCATACCGTAAGTGGGCACTTTCAAAAATACTTATTAAACTACAAATCTGTGACAAAAATGTACTGTGACCTAGTTTTTTTTTTTCAGTTCATATTCTGTTCACGTAATACCCTTTTAAACCGGCAATTTCTTCGGATCACTAATCAGGTCAATTTTACTGAATAAGTCCGAAATTACTGTCTCGTTTAGGTAAACTCAGTAGTTACAGAGAATATTAAGGAAATTGTATAAACATTTCGTTATTGTACCTGATCTTAGGATATCCTTGGCTAAGATTACAGATAGACGACAGATTGGCCAATTATGTCTTTTGAGTCTTATTAATTCGAATATTAAACACTTTGCGGTCTACAAAAGCGAGGAAACAATTCTAACTTCAAATGAGATTAAATAATACGCGTGATGAAGATCAAAGGATTATTTCGTTGGTGGATAAAAGAAGCAAATGATCATCCTATGTGGACTGGTTTCGGCTGATGACAATGATATAAAAGCATAGGTTGAGTTAATTAATTGTATTATAGAAGAGGAAACAGGCGAATAAATCATTATGAGTGTAAGATAAAGGAATTTGATATTTATCCAGTTGTAAAGGAAATCGATGGATATGATATGCGCTACGTAGACGATCCTAAGTTTATTGGCCATGCACATGCGTTTCAAATGCACAATATACTTGCCGGCCCGCAAATACTGGAATGCACACGCATAGGCAATATCAATGCAGCAAGAAACCATCAACCGAGAGATGGACACACAAGCACTTCACAAAACAACACAGCATCAAGGAGTTGACTAATTTTAGGGAATAAAGAGCGATGGTTGAGCGTTTGGTATCTCTCACGTTGATCGTGTGATCGTGAACAGTGAACTTCAAGCAAGACTTCAAGAAACAGGTCATGAAAATAAAGGCTTGGGGGTGGATGGGAGCTAAGAATGATGAAGCGGTTATTTCCTTTGTATTAGGAAAGGGATTTTCATGTACCGCCTGAAAACCGCCTGAATATTATTAACTGTTTGATAGATTTGTGCCTCGGGAAATGCATGACGCTCATCTTAACCTTCTCATCTAATCAAAGATGGGACTAATTCCCTTGTGGGCTTTGGTAAGATAAACTAATTACTTTACCAACCTATGTTTCTTGATAGCAACACCAAGAGTATTAATTATTCTAGTTCCGGATATTTATATTATGATCACGCGCCAAATCAACTGGCTAATTTTCATGCGTAAATGAAAATGAAAATTATATTCAATTGTATAGTATAATCACATCACATGAATATTATCAATGTTAAAGTATGTTTGGATGTTTATGTGTTTGGTTGTTTGTTCCGCTTTCACGTCTAAATTATTGTACAAAGGGTGAAATTTGGAATGGATGTAGTTTGGTGCTGGCGGTGTGATTCTTTTTAGAATATCTTCGTTATCTTTTTAATTACCTAGTTTAAAAAGAGAGCGATAGAAACTTCATACGGGCTCGGCCGGGGAGTTTTGACGTGCTTACCTGCAACGTTGACGTGCGACGTTGTTTTTATTACTAATGCTACAAGCGCTACGATGGTAAAGTTATTATAAATAAATATTCGTGTCTTTTAACGAACCCGTCTTTTAAGCAGTGAGTTTATATTCATAAGTAGCATCTCTCAGTAAGAGAGTTTACAGTACCCTGAATTAAATAGGACACTTAATACGGAAAAATCAGACTCCCAAGGGAAAAATCTTATACAACGTGAGCATAGCAGACAGCTAGTAAATTATATAATACCTATAGGGTAACGACAAGAAACAATCACGGTCACTTTAAAAATTGATGGAATATTATTTCAAAGAGGTAATTTCGACAAATGCGCCTAAATTGAATTTCATAAAAAAAAATTTACTACCATAAACTAAAGAGACAATTTTTGTTGAACACATGGTTTAGAGAAATAACTAACTATTTATCTTTGAAATTAAAAAATACGCGATTGATTGAAGACGTCGCTCGTCTAGTGGAAGACGAAGCGTCGGTGGTCTAGTGGTTAGGGCCGCTGCCTTCTGTCCGGTAGACGCGGGTTCGATCTCCACCACGACCAATGTGTTTTCGAATTTTGAATTCGTTATGTACGTTTATTCGACGCTCTTACGGTGAAGGAAAACATAAATTCAAAGGTTGTGTGTGAAGTCGACCAACCCGCACTGGGCCAGCGTGGTCGACTAATCGCCCTAATTCAGGGTAGGCTCGAGCCCCTCGGTGGGGACGTATATGAGCTGTTTATGAAAGAATGGGTAATATTGTAGCTTTTGATTGATATAAAAAAAGCTTAATTTGAAGATGCAGCTAAGATTAAAAAATAACTTACCGTTTGAATAGCACGTTTTGTATGGATTCCCGTTAGATAGATAGATAGATAGATAAAACGTTTATCTATCTATCTATCTATCTATCCGCTTCACAAAACAACACAGCATCAAGGAGTTGACTAATTTTAGGGAATAAAGAGCGATGGTTGAGCGTTTGGTATCTCTCACGTTGATCGTGTGATCGTGAACAGTGAACTTCAAGCAAGACTTCAAGAAACAGGCCGTAAAATAAAGGCTTGGGGGTGGATGGGAGCTAAGAATGATGAAGCGGTTATTTCCTTTGTATTAGGAAAGGGATTTTCATGTACCGCCTGAAAACCGCCTGAATATTATTAACTGTTTGATAGATTTGTGCCTCGGGAAATGCATGACGCTCATCTTAACCTTCTCATCTAATCAAAGATGGGACTAATTCCCTTGTGGGCTTTGGTAAGATAAACTAATTACTTTACCAACCTATGTTTCTTGATAGCAACACCAAGAGTATTAATTATTCTAGTTCCGGATATTTATATTATGATCACGCGCCAAATCAACTGGCTAATTTTCATGCGTAAATGAAAATGAAAATTATATTCAATTGTATAGTATATAATCACATCACATGAATATTATCAATGTTAAAGTATGTTTGGATGTTTATGTGTTTGGTTGTTTGTTCCGCTTTCACGTCTAAATTATTGTACAAAGGGTGAAATTTGGAATGGATGTAGTTTGGTGCTGGCGGTGTGATTCTTTTTAGAATATCTTCGTTATCTTTTTAATTACCTAGTTTAAAAAGAGAGCGATAGAAACTTCATACGGGCTCGGCCGGGGAGTTTTGACGTGCTTACCTGCAACGTTGACGTGCGACGTTGTTTTTATTACTAATGCTACAAGCGCTACGATGGTAAAGTTATTATAAATAAATATTCGTGTCTTTTAACGAACCCGTCTTTTAAGCAGTGAGTTTATATTCATAAGTAGCATCTCTCAGTAAGAGAGTTTACAGTACCCTGAATTAAATAGGACACTTAATACGGAAAAATCAGACTCCCAAGGGAAAAATCTTATACAACGTGAGCATAGCAGACAGCTAGTAAATTATATAATACCTATAGGGTAACGACAAGAAACAATCACGGTCACTTTAAAAATTGATGGAATATTATTTCAAAGAGGTAATTTCGACAAATGCGCCTAAATTGAATTTCATAAAAAAAAATTTACTACCATAAACTAAAGAGACAATTTTTGTTGAACACATGGTTTAGAGAAATAACTAACTATTTATCTTTGAAATTAAAAAATACGCGATTGATTGAAGACGTCGCTCGTCTAGTGGAAGACGAAGCGTCGGTGGTCTAGTGGTTAGGGCCGCTGCCTTCTGTCCGGTAGACGCGGGTTCGATCTCCACCACGACCAATGTGTTTTCGAATTTTGAATTCGTTATGTACGTTTATTCGACGCTCTTACGGTGAAGGAAAACATAAATTCAAAGGTTGTGTGTGAAGTCGACCAACCCGCACTGGGCCAGCGTGGTCGACTAATCGTCCTAATTCAGGGTAGGCTCGAGCCCCTCGGTGGGGACGTATATGAGCTGTTTATGAAAGAATGGGTAATATTGTAGCTTTTGATTGATATAAAAAAAGCTTAATTTGAAGATGCAGCTAAGATTAAAAAATAACTTACCGTTTGAATAGCACGTTTTGTATGGATTCCCGTTAGATAGATAGATAGATAGATAGATAGATAGATAGATAGATAGATAAAACGTTTATCTATCTATCTATCTACCTATCTATCTATCTATCTATCTATCTATCTATCTATCTATCTATCTATCCGTTATATCCGGAACGGCAAGAGCACTGCGGCTTTTTCTTGTCAATTTTACAAACAGCATTAACACCACACGTTGATGTATGGTAGACAATTAACTACCTAACTAGCTCTTGTGTAAGCTTCTAGTAAGCATTAAGGCAACATTATAGGACTTTACTCTAGTCACATCTAGCAAATAATATTTACCAAAGTGGCTTTATGAGACAAATTTCCGCTAACACCATCTAAAATGAAGTTATTCAAAGGTAATCAGATCTTCTGGCTTCTAAAGCATTTCGGTCCTTTGTCTCTAAATCTGATTTTGACTAGTAAATTGTACTAAATTTCCAAATTATTAAGATGATTTTGAAAGTACACAAATGCTTTTGTTCCTTTTAAGTACTCCTTGACAAAAGGATTTTTAACCATCAACATCAACGGCCCGTTTTTAACCATATCCGTAATAATATAAAAATGCGAAACTCTGTCTGCCTGTCTATTTGGCTTTCACAGCTAATCACCGAACAATTTGCATGAAATTTTATAGAATTATACTAATATTATAAATGTGAAAATATATTTGAATGTTTGGATGTTTGGATGTTTGTTCCGCTTTTACGCCTCAACTAATGCACGGATTTGGACGAAATTTGGAATGAAGATAGTTTTTAACCTGGATTAACACTTATTCCTACGAGAAAAGTCTTATTCCCACGAGAAAATCCTACAACGCCGCGGGCGGATCGCTAGTACACAATATCTATAATAGTAAAGATAGTATACTATTCTCTATAATAATAGTATCTCTTAAGACAGAAGTCCGTACTGACTGACTGACTGACTCAGCAACGCACAGCCGAAACTACTGAAGCTAGAAATACCAAATTTACACAGTAGGCTACATTTATGGCGTAGACAAGCAAAAAGAAGGGATTTTGGAAAATTCCCCCTCTGAGGGGGGAAAAAGGGGGATTCAAGTTTGTATGAAAGTCCGTCATTTCAAAAGTTGGGATCATGAAAATTTGGATTTAGACTGCAATTAATAAATCATTTGATACGTGTTTTAACATTTTATCAAAATCCCTATTTTGAGGGGAAAAGTAGGGATTAAATGTTTGTATGGAAAGTCTGTCATTTCTAAAGGTAGGAACTTGAAAATTTGGATTTAGGCTGAGATTAATAAATCATTTGACACGTGTTTTAGCATTCTATCAAAATCCCTATTTTGGGGGGCAGAGTAGGGATTAAAGGTTTGTATGTAAATACTGTCATTTCTAAAGGTAGGAACTTGAAAATTTGGATTTAGACAGAGATTATTAAATAATTTGACACGTGTGTAAGCATTTTTTTGAAATTTATATTTTAAGGGAAAGTAGGGATTAAATATTTGTGTGGAAAGTCTGTCATTTCTAAAAGATAAGAACTTAAAAATTTGGATGCAGACCGAGATAAATAAATCATTTGACACATATTTAGGTACTTTTTCGAAATCCCTATTTTATGGAGGAAAGTAGGGATTAATTGTTTGCATAGAAAGTCTGTCATTTCTAAAGGTAGGAACATGAAAATTTGGATTTAGACTGCAATTAATAAATCATTTGATACGTGTTTTAGCATTTTATCGAAATCCTTATTTTGGGGGGCAGAGTAGGGATTAAAGGTTTGTATGTAAAGTCTGTCATTTCTAAAGGTAGGAACTTGAAAATTTTGGATTTGGACTAAAATTAACAAATAATTTGACACGTGCTTTAGCATTTTTTCGAAATCCCTATTTTGAGGGGGAAAGTAGGGTTAAATGTTTCTATGGAAAGTCCAGTTCTAAAGTTAAGATTAGTAAATGATTTGACACGTTTTTTAGGATTTTTTCGAAATCCCTATTTGAAAAGGGAAGTAGGGATTAAATTTTGTATGGAATGTCAGCCATTTTTAAAGTTAGGAACTTAAAAAATTATATAATAAGACTGAATTATTCGGTTCGAGTTCCAAAATGTTTTTGAAATCCCGACTTAAAGAAGGTATTTAAAAAAATTATGAAAAACGAGCCTCCTTCATTTTGAAGTTGGTTAAAAATGTGTTAAAGTATGAATTAATCTACCCGTGCGAAGCCGGGGCGGGCCGCTAGTAATAGAATAAATTTTATTCAGAATAAATATTCACACTGTTTGTTTTCCCGAAATAGGTATTCAAAAACATTACAGATAGTCTAGCAAAAATCTGGCGCAGATAATAACACATTTACAGACCGTTAAGTTTTAAAAATGAAAATTAATTGACCGAGCGAGAGCGAAGCATCTCCTTTTCAGCTTGGTAAAAATGCTTTTGTATGTCAGTCCGGCGGATGTCCAGCTGTTCTCCTCTACAGGTTGCATTTCTCAACCGATTCTCGTTTCATAAATTTTGTAAGCAGGTTCGTTGACTGACTAAAATATTTTTTTAGCCGATTCGGTTTTTTGATTTTTTTCCAAATTAAGGCGCATAAACTTCAAGGAGTCGTGAATGTGAAGAAGTGGAAGAAAGACAGACCCGTATTTTTGATATAAAAGAAAGTCAGTGATGCGTAAACTTAGCCTTCCCTACGGGTTCCAAAAACTTTAAGGATTGAATAGGATATCCTGCTTTCCATTCAGTGTTTTGATTGTATCCGTTCCTTCGTAACCAGCACGATTGGTAACGACTGTGAACGAAAGAAAACTTCTTATGAGACCCAGTATGAGACAAATGATGTCAAATTTTATATCACATTTTATTAGATTGTTATCAATCAATCAGCCTATTGCAGTCCACTGCTGGACGTAGGCCTCCCCAGGTTGTTATAGAAGCTATAATATATTTACTTTATTTTACGTTATTTGGGAAGTTATTTATCACAAACTAAATTTAATTGTACAATTTTAATGCACAGCGTATTTTTACTTTTTGCTTTCTGAAAAGTAAATAGTTTTATATGCCCTGTTTTGAAATCTCAAAATAAAAAAAAATCAAAACCATTTTATTCGAATTAACATTTTTACAAATCGTCAACGCTATCATGGATGGCACGTTTACTACCAGTGTACACTCATAACAGTCGCCCCCCACTAACCTGGGAACCTAGCCTGCAAATAATGAATTTCAGTTTCATTATGTTTGATAAAATATGTATCAAATATCAATAAAAAAAATTGTATACAATAATATCAGACATACGTGTTTGGCATTTTTCTTTTATTGTGTAGGTTTATTTAAATATTTTCGCCTTTAAAATAGCATTTTAATAAACACCGTGTTAGCTCCTCTACCATATCGATAACAATTTTACACATTCAGCCATCAGCCACCATGACCGCTCGTTCAACAACAACACGAATTACAATTCCAAATTTGAATTATTCATATCACAACCTATTTCATCGATTCTGCAGCCCTATTCGGAGTTATTCGCGGGAAACTTTCTATACTCTATGTGATTGTTTCAGCTATTTTAGTAACATCACGGTACTAATAAATTAAAACCTATTTGTTTTATATAAAACTAGCGGCCCGCCAGTGGTTACGCCTGCTTTATTTTTGAGTTTTCCCGTGGGAAGAACATATTTCTCGTAGTAAAAAGTAGCATATGTTACTCAGAGATAATTTAGCTTTCTAATGGTGAATGAATTTTTGAAATCGGTTCAGTAGTTTTTGAGTTTATTCGTTACAAACATATAAAAATACTAAGGTTTCCTCTTTATTATTTAGTATAGATAGATATAGATAATAGATATACCTATTGGATCTAACTGTGTGTGCATGAACCCAGAAGTAATTATAATAATAAGCCTTTACAAAATTTACAATCATATATTTTTCATCAACATCTCATATAAGAGGTTTGAGCCTACCCTGAATTAGGGTGATCAGGCCTTACTCGACCACGCTGGCCCAGTGCAGGTTGGTCAACTTCACATACAATCTTTGAAGTTATTCATGTATGTTTCCTCACGATGTATTGCTTCACTGTTAGAGCGTCGAATAAACTTACATATTAAATCTAAATAAGAAACACATTAGTACTTATTGGGGCTCGAACCCGTGTCAGCCGGACGGGAGGAAGCTGCCTTAGCCACTACACCACCAAAGCTCTTTATTTTTTAATAAGTTGAAAGAGAAGAATGAATGAATGTTTTGAAGATGAAGAAAATTAGAAGAGTTCTAAATTAAAGGTTATGAAATTAATCAATCAACCCCTTAAATCAGGTGTAATATCTGAGAGGAAATAAAAGACGATCGCTCGAGGCGACGCGCGTCAGAAATCTTTGTATAATATAAATAATAGAGAAATCGTAATGTATTCTGAATTGTGATGTCCTATAAATAAATATTTCTGATTGATAGTTTATATACTTAGTTTACTCAGTAATTGAATCATTTAGTAAATAAGTAATAAAACTATTATGAAATGCGTCATGCTAATTACCTTCGAGAGGAATAGGGTAAAATTATTAATATAAATACCTATGTATTTATTGATTTGTTTATTGAAATAAAGTTTAGAAGCATAACAGCTAATGCCAAAGCGCTAATAAACTTAAAAGTAAAATAACAATAATTAAAAATATAACAAATTCAAAGTTGGCCCTTACAAGAACTTAAGAATAAGTTACGCAACTTAAACATTTTGTCAGCAAATGAGTCACTATCTGGTCATAAGTCACTTCAGTAAGGAAAGTGTTCAGGAGCAACCGCGCGTAGACAAGTGTTGAGTGACCGTGCGCTGTACGAGCCATCTCCTCAACCAACAATGTATGAATTTGGATAACATTTCACTAATATATTTAAATTAAATGATTTGTGCAGCTTTGGAAACTAAAAGGAAAATAAAATTCGAAACCATTTGATTTAATATGTATGATTAGATAATTACTAGCCGTGTGGTGACGGCAGAGTAGAATATATTTGTCACCAACCTTTACTCTTCCCGTGGGTATCGTAAGAGGCGACTTAGGGACTACACATTGAACAGGGAACGGGCAGCAGCGCTCTCTGATACAGTAACCTTTTAATCTGCGATCTCCAACCCGCCCGCCAAGCGTGGAGATTATTGCAAAACCCTCCACTTAAGTGGAGGAGGCTCAATAGTCCAGCAGTGGACTGTAACGGGCCGTTGATGAGATAATTACTAATGTTTTTTGAGAGGAAAAAGGTAAAGTTATTAATATAACATTACACAAAGTAACTTTACATTTGGGTAACATTTTAATAATAATTATAACTGAAAACCTCCTTACAACTTGACTGAATTTGTACAATTCAATGATAAACCACGTGAAACAATCGACTTTTACACAGAACTAAATATTGATCAAAGGCAAATAAATAATTCTCATCGCGTATTAAGTCGTTCGCACAAGTGTACTCACAAAAGGATCTTGACATGAGGCTAATGGTACAGGAGTTACGAAAAATAGGCCATCCTTTGTTCAAGGAATGGCTGAATGCCAGCCCATTTACCAAAGTACCTAGATGAAAGAACGGCCATTACGAATGTTGAGGTCGAAGAGGTTTGTAATGATTCAAAATCGCCCTGCGCAAAGTTGTTGTTTACATTACTCATTAAATTTAGAGGAATCGGTTAAAAAAAAAAGTAAAAAAATAGTATTAAACACGTATTTGTTATTTTTTTACGAATTCAAAAAATTACGGAGATATTTTTAAAAGCATTTGACGTCACGCTTGAGTCGAGTAGTTGTGTGGTCGTGGTGGACAGTAGGACAGGTGGCTAGTAAGCCCCCACTCTTCAACTTTAATGTGTTTCAACTAATTTGTTAATTTGACAAAACAAAAATACTTATCGTATATTTTGAATTACCTGACTGACGGACAAAACAGAATTTAGTTTTCTCAATAGTAAATTTTTCAATGTGAATTCCTGGAATTTATTTTCATAACACGTTGTCATAACTTTGTATCAAGTTCTACATAAATCATTACTACCTGTTATAGGAAAGCACAAATTTAAATTATTATAAAATATAAATTGAATTTGTTTGTAAACACATTGATGTCTAATGGGTTCGAACTGCCCTAAAGATTTACTGCCAGAGATGACATCCCCCCGCGCTCGCGCATTCCACCATGGGGATACCCATATCACTTCCTTATATGGTAATTTGTTCGTTTTCGGAAATCACGCGAGGGTGACGCGATCTCTGATTGGCTTCAATAATATGAGGGGTTTTTATCACATCACAAATTTTCATCACATCATACTAATATTATGAATGTGAAAATATATTTGAATGTTTGGATGTTTTTTCCGCATTGCCTAAAACTTTCAATAATTTCTAAAAATGCCATATTAAGAGTTTACTCATCAAAGTCTTGTTTGTCTTTGGAAAGTTAGTGTCAAAAAATTATCTTGTTTACATTATTGCCGGATTCTATTGAAACGGACCTTACAAAACCAATCGCACTCAGAGCCTCTCGCGCAGGGTAAGTCAGTGTCTCATTGTCATACATAGCGTTGTAACAATAGTTTGTATAGAGATTAAAGTCTACTCGTTCTAAGAAGTCACACACGTACAATTTTTTTTTCTGTCTCTCTTGCACCCATTTAGTTTTCATATTTCCTGCCTGCTCTCAAACCAGACTTCTTAGAACGCGTAGAATTTAGTTCCCGTTTGTAAGATCCGTAAAAGTTTGTGATTGCCTTTTGAATTTCTATAATAAACTGTTATTTCATTCTTAAATAGCCAGCTTTCCTTTAGTCGCCATCACTGTCCTTATTTTCCTTGCTATTTCCGGAAACGTAAGATGCATGCGCAAGATTTTATTTAAAACGAAACTGTAGTTCCTATGCAGTTCATCTGTGAAGATCCATATTTATGCGAGCAAGTACCCTGCACTCTTAAATTTTGATACCTCAGTTTAATTACACTCTGAAGTTTATTATTTTCCAGAAAATTTTAGTGAAATATTCCCAAAGTTAAGAACTTACTTATGTTTTAAATTTAAACTAAGCTAGAAGCTGTCTAACGAGCATGCTCGAAGTTGAAACTCTCCAAATTTAACTAGATAAGGAATAATAAATATTCTCATTATATACCGAGTTAGTGTCGGTGATGTAGTGGCTAGGGCCGCTGCCTCCCATCCGGGAGACGCGAGTTCGATCCCCACCACGTACCACTGTGTTTTTTCGAATACATAATGTACGTTTATTTACTCGACGCTCTTACGGTGAAGGAAAATGTGGTGATGAAACCTGCACACTCCTGCGAAGAAACTCAAAGGTGGTGTGTGAAACCAACCCGCAATGGGCCAGCGTGGTCGACTAAGGCCTAATCGCCCTAATTCAGGGTAGGCTCGAGCCCCTCGGTGGGGATGTATATGAGCTGTTGATGACCGAGTTACTTTTCTACTTTAGCTCTATTGCATCGTGTGGGTTATAAGGTATATGACCAACCTTATGCATGCTCAAACTGTTTTGTTACCACTTAAACAAAAAGGTACTTCATAGGGTAGTGGACTAAAATTATTCGCCGCCAGATTACAAAAAATAATGTATAATAGTAATAATAAATAGGAGTTTATTTGTTCATAAGGTTACAATCATACATAAAAGTTAACGAAAAACACATACAAACAATAGGTACCTCAGCAAAGGTGATGATATTCAGGCACTCCCTAGCAATATAATATCAAACATAAAACAAAATATTATTATAATTATTATACATAAACTTATAGCATAGAACAGTCTAGGACCGGCAGGAAGAACCAATTTTCTTTCTTATTTTAGAACTGACCACCGCGCTCCTATATTTTATCGGCAAACAAAAAATTACGACGATGATGTACCTATCGTGCGCTACATAGCGCAGCGCGTGACGTCACGTCTTGCTACAAAAAGCAAGGAATGACGTCAAAACACTCGTGAACTTTCATGCGATATATCTGCTTCAATTTGTATTTAATATAAAATATAAAGGCAAAAAATACGAGTTCAATATTTTTTTATAATCTGAGGTTCAGTTCAGTTCAGTATTGACAAATCAGAATTGAAACGGGCGATCAATCGAAACCATATTATTAAACCACAAATAGTGATTAAATTGATGTGGTCCTACAATTTATGGAAAAGTTTTGCCACTGATAAAAACTTTTCGTTTTTAAAATAGCTGAACAGTTTAAATGGTTTTACGTGGTTTTACTAAGTATTGCAAAAATATAAACTAAAGGTGAAACAATCATTTAAATAGTTACAAATAAATATAAAGGCACACTTTAATAAACGTATAGGGATCTTCAATTTATTCAAACAGCGAGGTTTCAAAATGTTTTAAAGGCACATCAATTATAAAAGATTACCATTACTGTGGAGAATACTGTAGCAGCTGTAGCCACTTTAGCTAAAGCTCGCTACTTAGTAAAAACGCACTGTTTATAAATAATATTATATTATATTTGATTTTACAACTTTAGCACTGGAAATAATACTATCGTCCGCACTCGACGGCGGACGGCACACGAGAACGTCAAACTTCCACGGCCCCAGCCCGTCTGAAGTTTCTATCGTTCTCTTTCTAAACTGAATAGTTAAAAAGAGAACGAATATATTGCAAAAAGAATACTATCGCCAGTAACAAACTACATAGTACTCGGACCAACGAGGCCCGATGCTACAATACCATATTTTTTCTAAATGAAACCTTTTTATAATTTCTAACTTTTTTTAACAACCGTCGATAGCCCAAAAACGTCCATTTTCCAGCTCAAGTTGCAAAAAGCCCTCCAGAATAAGGCTCTTTATCAGCTGCGAAACGCACACTCACTGAGTTATTTCCGATGGATGACTAATGTGGATGTCCAGATATCTTCATCCATCACCCGAACGTGATGTGTCATACTCAACGGTGATGGAGGGGCTATGAGTCGGTGATTAATAAATATGGACCAGGAGATTATGAGCTATAGACCTGATTTTTTAAGGATTGAAGATTCTTTTTTATAGAGTTATTTTGGAATGATTACCGATTTGATTCTTATTGTTGTTGTTCTCATTTTTCGATGCTGGAAATATAATTTAGAAGGTGTATAAATAATAAGAAAACTGTCGCTTTCCGTCAGTGGCTAAACCTTTTCTTTTTACATGGAAATATGTTTTTTTTTCTACGACAAAGAGTAGCGTTATTTAAATAATATATAAAAGAAACAAGGTTCCTCAACGAACCTTCTTTTGTTATTTCTAGTATCTACGTCACGCAAACGTTATTTGAGTGATAAGATTAATAAATCTAAGTGATTGTTCTTAGTTTAAATGTTTATAAATATTAGAGACTAACCTTAATAAATGTCTTGTTAAATATGGCCATGACGACGGCGGCGCGTCTCATTCATAATGCAAACTTAAAAATGTTTCCAAATGTCTGGCTACAAAGAAAAAATGCTTTCACCAAGAGAAAAAAAATAAAGAAGCTTAGTGAGCCTTAACGTTTTCAGCTAGAAATATTTTGTTTATTATTATGTTTTTAGTTTTCAGGCGGTTTTTAATCTAAATGAATAGTCTTGGAAATTTTTACCTAAAGCACTTAAAATATTAAAATAACCCTAAGTGCGATAAATATGACAATTTAACATTTTAAAATAACTTAACATTGACCCGTTTTGACACGTTTGCTCGTTTGTAACATTTTCAACTGAATATTTATTTTCAGTTTGTAGATGGCTTATCGATTTGACTTGTCGACTTTGTAAGAGGTTTATAAAACCTTTGTTTGTGTCTTGGTGATGGTTGAAAATTATAATTACGTTTTTTTTCCACGTGATTTTTATGATGTAACTCAAACAAACAAACCATACATTTTAATGGCTCAATAATAAAATTCTAATGCCCTATATTGGCATGTAAGGTTGGTTTTATAAACCCTAGTGATATTAACTCATTGTGTGATATAGTAATGTGCTAATTTCACTATATTATAAACCGTTCTAACCATCTAACTGCACAGTTAGGGCGTTTGCGCACTACACGTATTCGGTTCTTATTCGATTCTTATTTTATTTCTGATCCGGTTTGGCCGTCCTAGTAATCGTATGGAAATGAAATCCTATTTCAATTATTTATCTATCTTATTTTACCTCATTTCTTTTTTAATTCTTTAAGTACTCGAAATCTATACTTAAGTACAGTCAACTGCACATTAGTGGTGACACCTCTTTATTTCTATAGCATTATGGTTGAGATTCGTAACTGACTGTTTCCACTGACTTGCGATCGACTGTACCTGGATATTCAACTACAATACCGTCTCGGATACGGATCAAATACGGCTCAGTGCGTAAACGCTAGGACATGAATTTACCGGATCGAACACGATTCGAATCAGAACCGGATACGGATAAATGCGCAAACGCCCTTACATACAATTTTGGTGGTTTATTTCATGCCATATGGACTCAATTTAATACACAATCTAAGCCACATTTTCGTGGGATTATGACCGCGAGCCGTGTTTCCTATAATAAAATATTCATAAGCGCGATATCACCACAAAGCACATTTTAATTATAATTATATTCACGGCGTTGTACCGTAAAACAAATCCAACTGACACGTGCACACTCATACGTTTATTTTATGCAAATACCTACTAAGCGAAGAAGAGTCGGCAAAAAAGTATAGCAGTGTGTTCCAAAACTTGCAAAAATAATTTGGAGTAGAAGCTTTTCCCCTTTTTCTTCTAAATATCATGAGTGCCAGCGACTGCTGTCAAATGGGTCTGACCAACGATTTTAGCTAAAAAAGCTTAAATGTTATATAAAAAATTACAAAAAATCCTGTTTTTTTATATCTTTAAAAATGACTGAGTTGTTAACGATCAAAGTGCACACTTCCGCACGAGGCGAGTGGTAGCTGTGACGTCATATTGACGTCATATGCACGCAACGTTCCTATTACACCGCCCGCAACCACCTGCATATGACGTCACACGCTCAGATATTCTCGCGGTCATAACTTTGTTAATATTGCATGTATTGAAGTGAAATAAAAAGTAATGTAATGTATATGATATAAACTTCAATATAAGGTATGTTTTAATGTGAAATAAGAACCTATCGGTGTTCTCCAATCGCAGCTACGCTCGCTTTATGCAAGGTTGTCCCGTGGGAATAATACTTTTTCCCGTAAAAAGTATCCTATGTGTTAATCCAGGGTACAAACTATCTCCAATAAAAATTTCATCCAAATCCGTTTAGTAGTTAAGGCATGAAAGCGGAACAAACATCCAAACATCTAAACATCCAAATATATTTTCACATTTATAATACGTATTAAGCCCAAGACACACAGAGCCGTGCTGGGAGCGGCGCGTTACCGTGCCGAAGTCGGGATGATTTGTATTGTTTGAATTTCTATGAACCCTGCCACACTGAAAAAAATTCGTGGCGGCACCGGAGGCGTGCCAGGCCGTGCCAATCGCCATGACAAACAGAGCGCGGGGCGCCGCTGGCATCCCGCTGGCAAACCGCTGGCAACACGGCGCGGGAGTTGTATTCTATGGTAGTCTATGGTAACCTGTCACCCAGAGCGGTAGCGGCGCGACGCGGATTTGAGCCGTGCTATTACCGGGGCCGGGACTTGTGTTTATTTACAGAATATATACGCGTATTTGACGATGAATACTGAAAAATTAATATTACTTGTCCAACCACATCCCTGCCTATACAATACTAGAGACAATGATTACAAGACTAGTTTAAGAAAGGAGATTTTGTGGGAAAAAATATCGAAGGAATGAAACCAAAGTCGTAAGTATTGGAAAAGCTCTTTTTAATTACCTATTATTAAAGTAATTTACAAATTTCTCTCTTATTTATATGGCCGCATTAGATGCTCTTTGGTGCTAAGGGCGTTTGCGCACTCATCCGTATCCGATTCTCATTCGATTCTTATCCGTTTCTGATCCAGTTTGGCCATCCTAGTAATTGTATGGACGCTTACGCACCCATACGTATCCGATTCTTATCCGGTCCGTTTTTGATCCGTAAAAAAAACGGACGGTAAATTTCACGTCTAGCGTTTGCGCACTCATCCGTATCCGATCCGGTTTTCATTCGTATTTGAGACGATATTGCATGATATTGTCGTAGCCCTAACGCGCAAACGCCCTAATAGTAACAAAACTTCGTCGTCACTGTCAGAATCCAGCTCTAGCGACATGTTGTACCTACTTAATATTATCGTAATAATTGAAGGAAGATAGATAATCTGCCGTCCGTCTCCGTCGTCGCTTCCGTTCCGCGCATAGGTCACACACACCGCCTCCGTGCCGCAAAACCGCGCGGACCACGGTTCCCGCAATCCCGGCCCCGCCACGGTACGGAAACGCGCCGCTCCCGGCACGGCTCTGTGTGTCTTGGGCTTTAGTATGATACTCGTTAAGGAACGTACTGTGGTAGATTTGTTTACACTTTTAAGCCCAAGTCACACAGAGCCGTGCCGGGGGCGAGCCATAGCACCGTCCCGCTTTCCCGGCCCCGGACCGCGCCGCTCCCGCTCTGTGTGACTTGGGCTTTATGGTGCAAAAGCGAATATAACTTCAAGTTTTAATACTTGGACTTCAAAAAGATATATCCAGAAGTCATTGTTCAAATTATTTTATTTTACCAAAAACACATTGGAGAAGTTATCATAAATTCTGACACATTTTTTAATAACGGGCTCAATCGCTATTTTTACCTATTTGGTAAAACAGTAGGCGCGGATTTGCAAATAAAATAAAGAGAAATTTCGTTTGCGGACCTTACCATGTGATTACAACCATAAAATCTACGAGAAATATTCGTAGCATAAAATGCGTAGTAATCTACGAATGTAGGTACTCTTATCACGCAATGTAGAGCTTACGAATTAGTTTTAAGCGGTGACCTTGAATATGACAGTATTTTCTCTCTTTCTCTCACTATGTAATACTATTAACTGCGCAGATGCAAAATAAATAATGGCGCAAAAATAAAATAATATCCCCCATCACTTTCTCCTAACACAGGCACACAAGCTTACAAGGAGGCACCGGTCACTGTGAATTGTAAATGATACACTTTATAGAGAATAAAACATTTTTTTTTTTCTATGAGCGCTCATAAACTGTTGCGGAGACTATACAGAGTGAAAACCAACAAAACATAAACAACAAAACAATAAACAAACAACAAACATAACACATTCAAACAAACACAAACAAAAAACACAAGCACAACACAAACAAACAAAACACCGGAACATATTCCACCGGAATATTTTTTTCTTCTGGCACGCGAAAATATTAGAATTATATATTCCATTAAGAATTATCTACTTTCTGTAACTTTAAACCTACATTAGTAGGAAAGAGAATGCAGTATCACTATGTCTTGCTCATATTATGACCAGTGAGTGACTAATCTTGCTATAATAATTTAACATTCACGAAATCAATCTATCTATCTTACAAGTTGCGACACTGTGTAATGTATAGGGATTGAGTGCAGAGACGCGCAATGGAGTGCATCATGCATCAAGCGGGCGAGAAACTCTAAAGCTAGATAAATGACTTCCTTTCAAATACTAGTGAATATTGAGATACGCCCCGATGGTAAATAGTGCATAAGTTTTAGCTGTTGGAGTAAATTTTGTATGAAGATGTTTTTTGCGTGATTATGAAACCAAGACATGAATTAGCTGTACATTCTCTGTAAGATGTTTCTATCTCTGCTCTGTTTTTTCAACTGCTGGCCGTCAATGAAGCGTTGATGGGCACTCCACAAGGTGAACCGAAGTCCGAAGATCAGTTGAAGGTCGTGGAAAGCAGTCGAGGGTAATGCTAACAAGGTGTTTCCAAGACCTGATTTTCTTCTTCTTGGCAAGATAAACTATACAATTTTGTAGCCTAGAATGGGGCCACGGGCCACTTGGGCGGTGGTTTGTGTAGCGTCCATCAATTCTATTCTATTCTATTCTATCTTGATCCGTGCAGGGAAGGTTGTCCAAACTTATCCGCACTCGCAGCTCAAGTCTTTGTCATTGGAGAATCCCCACATAGACACTTTATCTTTACCCCAGACGACCTGAGTCCGAAGACTATTTAAAGATTTTCAGATAACTGATGTCCGGGCAGGAGATTTTCAGGCGGGAAGATTAAGATCTTTTGACAAAATCTATACTTTGATCCTAACAAGAACGGTGGCATGTTCACATAACCACAAAACTAAATATCAATGTTATCCAAAACATTCTCTATAATTTGTAACAATAAATACTTACTATCCCGTAGCAAAAAAGGATCTCGAAAAGAAATTGCCACAAATAAAAGAAATCCAATGTAACTTTACTTCAGTTCAGAAACGAAAGTGATATTCCCAGTTCGACACTTTGGTAACAAACCGACAAAATAAAAGTATTTCATAATAGAAAATGCTGTTCTTGTCATACTGATAAAAGCTTTCACGATTACCTACAGACCCGTGCGGCGTTGCTAAAATTTTATTTTGTTCTAGAATTGTATTTTCAAATGATTTCGAAACATGTCGGTTTTGAATGTTGTTTTGACTCAGTCTAATTTGAGAAGCCCTTCGACATGTTAGTCTAGTACCATTCTCTTTTAAATAAATCATTGTTTTCCCCATAAATTATACCTTTTCTTTTGTACACACCCCACCACTACAATAAATTGGCCACATCGACATCTCAGCATCGGCAGCATCGCGGGATTTATTACTTACTTAAGTTTTCTTTGTTCTCAAAATTTTTCAAAGGTTACTAATTTGAGGATTACAAAATGTATCTTTCATTACAAATCTGTCCGGAGAATTATATTTTTAATCTCAGCACAATAATTAATGGTCCGACTCGATGTTGGATAGTACCCGGGAAAATAAGAAAAAAACATATTTTCAAAGTAAACAAAATTCTTTTTTTTTTCGAATAGAGCGTAAGAAATTTTTTGTCCAATTTATTGTGTACAATAAATCAATGGTGTTATTTATAAAGAAAATAATTAAAAAATAAAACGATACCAGTGAGATCTAGTTTTATGTCAACAAAACGAAAAAAATTAATAACAAATCTCTATATCATATTTTACCTATAATAAAGATGTATTTTAATTTACGACTCTCTACCAATCTAGGTCATAAATGAAACACAAACTGGAAATTCCAGAGCTGCGTATTCCCAAAACCTGCAACAGAAGTCACCGCGCCCTGTGGTGGCTTCAAATTACCATACGTTTACGGCATTGCCACTATGCGGCTATGATTATTTACATAATTACTGGCTAGAGCCGGCTAATGGAGAAGATTCAGCCATGCAGCTGAGAATTTAAAGTAAATAGGTATCTGAAGTTCCCAAATGTGTTGTTAGTTTTAAGTAGAATACGAATAAACTGCGCTGTAATTACATTGATATCTTGATGTGTCTGTTCTTGCAAAATAAACATGGAGAGCGTCTATGAAATGTTTAGTAACTACAATTTTTATGTATTTTTAAAAATACACCTGGGTTTTCTTTTTTATAGGATTTAATCCATTTTATTATATTGAGAGTTTAGTCTATCGAACTCATCAACTTTCCACAAAGAAAATAATTATAAGACGTAAGAAAAATAAATTACCTAGATCTCATAGTAAATTGATAAAACTGGCGGCGGTGCGGTTTTGTATAAAACGTTCTTTTTTCCATCTGTCAATTTATAAAAGTTGTTCAGTTTCAAAAGTTAATTTCAACGTATTGTTGACTTTTAATTAGCTGAACTACTCGTAGTTTCAAGTAGTGCTAGATTACATACAAACAACCTGTGACCTAATTTCCTAATCTTCTTTTCGTTTTGTTTTCCGCAATGCAATCTTTTTTCCGCATTAGCGAGTTCGTTTGCACTTTGTGCACAAACAAATGCATGTTGCACTAATGTAATCTACTTATGCTGATTACTTACCTTCAAAGTATGTAGGTACCAGGTACTGTAGCGTGGATTTACAATTCTTTGTTATTGATCTTATTATCTACTAGCGATCCGCCCGTGGCTACGTTCGCGTTTCGAAAGATTTTCCCGTGGGAATAAGAATTTATTCCCGTAAAAATTTCCTATGTTTTAATCCAGGTTACAACCTATCTCCGTTCCTTTCATTCAAATCCGTTGAGTACTTTAAGCGTTGGCGGAACAAACATCTAAACATCCAAATATATTTTTACATTTATAATATAAGTGTGATAGTGTGAAGTGTAATTGTTTTATATGGGATTCGAAGTTCAAGTTCGGTTTCGTGTTCACTTCCCTGACAGTTCGCTGTGTTTGACGCATTCTTGTTCCGGCAGCCGCTGGTATTGGACTGATGATCTCGCGTATTGCCTTCCTGTCAATAGTTTAGAATCAGTGTATATATACCAGTGGGACAAAGAAGTGGGACCAGGGATCCGGCGTGAAATGCATCAACATCAACATCAACGGCCCGTTACAGTCCACTGCTGGACTATGAGCCTCCACTTAAGTGTTTGGTTTTGCCATAATCTCCACGCTTGGCAGGCGGGTTGGAGATCGCAGATTAAAAGGTAACTGTATCAGAGAGCGCTGCTGCCCGTTCCCTGTTCAATGTGTAGTCCCTAAGTCGCCTCTTACGACACCCACGGGAAGAGTAGGGGTTGGTGACAAATGTATTCTACTCTGCCGTCACCACACGGCTAATGCATGAAATGAAATCAGAAATCAGAAACATTTATTTGCAGGACATCACAACACAAAACATATGCATAAATAATAGTACATAATAATGCAACAGAGATTAAGTGAAAAATACAAACACAACATACTTACAAAATTGCCCCTGTGTTGCGACACCCAGACAAAAAGGGCCTCACTCAGCAAAAGCCGTAGCCTAGCAAGGTAGACTACGGCGCTGATCTTCCGTGCGCCCGACACGGACGAATATCATATACTTACTTATATTGTTATGTATGTAATTTTAAAATAAATAAATAAAGCATAATAAATAGTAATGGTAACTGATTTGTATAATAACATAAATAAATAAACATACATACACCGTACACCTATCCACTTCACCAATTATTTTTTGTACGTCACGTCCAAGCAGACCTGGAATGATTTTGTTGTCCAGAGCTTCTAGTCCACAACTTTGGGGTAAGTAAAAAACCACCTGACTCTAACAACACCAGCCGAAGTAACCATCCCCACCGGTCTTCCGTCTTCCGTCTAGCTGTTTACGTAGTCATGAGTTGTTTTTGCATTTTAAGTGTATGCGCTTTGAATATTTTTTTAAATGAGTTTGATGATTTCAGATTACGAATTGGCGGCGGCAGATCATTCCAACACTTGGTCGCAACAAACTTGAAACTACCGCGGAAGGCAGCTGTGCGGCAACGCGGTAGGGCGAGAGAGTGACCAGACGACCGAGTCACATAGGACTGCACATCGCGGGACCACACTAACTTTTTGTACAGATAAGAAGGCAGCTGATATTTTACCAGATTGAACAGTAAGGCAGCGATGTGTATATTTCTACGATGTTTCATAAACAATATATTGGCCTCATTGAGGAAGGGAGTGCAATGCGTGCGGGGAGGGATCTTATAACAATAGCGGGCACAAGCGTTCTGTACGCGTTGAATCAGTTTAGCTGTCCGAGCGAGTAGACGCGGCCCATATAGTTATCCATATAGTTAAACTAACTTAAAACCAATGAGTCGCAAAGTTTGATACGAGTACTAGTACTCAGCGACTCTCTGATTTGATAAAGCACTTTCAGACGATAGAAACAATTTCTAGCTACATTCTTTACGTGATTTTCAAATCTCAGTTCTTCGTCCAGTAGCAATCCCAAATTTCGTACTTCTTTTACTCGTTCGATCGCTTCTCCATTTATTGATATCTGAATATTGTTATCTGAAAATGCATGGTAGAGCTTTATACGTGTTATTACTTCTGTAGACTCGATGACATACATTTATCACAGTATCTACTTATTAAAATTTCTTGATATTATTATAAAAGAGATAACATTATAAAATGGTAGTTATTTATTTGAGCCACTCCGAGCGGACGATAACAGAAGTAAAAAAGTAACTATTACTAACCTATACCTATCGCATCGTAAGAATGTCGTCATGACAGCTGTCATACACGTACAATTTTTCTTCTGTCTCTTTTGCACCTATTTGGTTTTCATATTTCCTGCCTGCTGTCAGGACGGCATTCTTACGGTGCAATTACTATAAACTTAATACTACTACTTAGCACCTTGTGTACTTATTTTTTTATAGGACGTTCCATCACTTTAACTCGTCAGTTTGCGTTCACGGAGCTGGTAAAGCTGGTAAAACCAAGACGAGTTTTTGAAGTGTTAAAATAAATTGTAACTTAACAAGAAAAGACATGCAGTTTAATTTAGGATCCGTTGGAGGAGGGGGCCTCCCGACACAGGCAATTAATTGCTTACTGGGAGTCTCCTTTGTCTAGCTATGTACCATGTTCTTGTTTATGAAATAAAGACTTTTGTATTTTGAAAAAAAAAAAAAAAAAATATTTATTACTTATTATTTATGACTTTTGGAGTTATATTCGTTACACTCAAAACTATATCTTTGTACAAAGACTAAGGCATGAAAAATTCAGCCAGCCATCTTGGAAATCTCTAATTAAATAAAACGGCTCTTAAAGAACAACATTGCGTGTCTGGTTGTAAGAAACTATAAAGCTAATAGAGTTAGTTTATTTGTGCTACTGCAACTAAAAGCACCATTTCAGCGGTATTTTCTTTTTATGTTCATTTCTTAAGCTCATTTTACTTCATCCGTAATCCAACTTTATGAGTATCCTTCGCGTATCTCGTTCTTACAAAGATGCAATGAACACCGAAGAAAAATACGAAGAAAATTTCAGGATTGGATACACACTATACAAGGTGGCCCATTTAGATGGGTCAGTGCGGGTAATTCAGAAATTATAAGACATAGAAAGATTTGTTCTAAAGAACCGTGTCATAGATTTTAATGACAAGAAAAATATATTAGAAATAATTATTAAAGTAAAAAACATTTTTTAACTTAACACGTTTTTAGCGCACCAAAAAATATAAAATAATTTTAATTTAGATTTTTATTGGTGTAGTACTCTTGTCTGTTTGCTTTGTGCTTGTCTATGTCTACTTATTGATACATAATATATTGTTAATTTAATGAATAAATGTTTTCTTTTTCTTATAATTTACAAATAGTTATTATTAGTATATTACTTGCAAACTCGTAAATACTCAGTAGGGGAAACCCGGTCGTAATAAAAAATAAAAAATATAATTTTTATTTCTATTTCAATTATGAAATATGATACCTAAAATATATTCTGGTCTGCTGAAAGATATTTCTTTAGGAATAAGCGGGCCTGTTGTGTCGTTTTTTTAAATGTAATTGTATTTTTGTCATCAGCTATTGTGTACAAAAAATGGTTAAATAAATAAATAAAATGATTTATATTTTTATTTATTTTTCTTCAATTTGACCGAGTTCGATTCCTGAAGAGTATGTTTTTTTATCAATAAATGCTGTTTTTCTTGTCACTAAATTCGATGACATGGTTCCTTAAAGCAGATCTTTCTTAGTCTTATGCAGAGTTACCCATACTGACCCATCTAAATGGGCCACTCTGTATAGTAAATTACAATAAAAATACTTTTAAGTTTCGTAAGATAAATGCTCCGTCTACCTCGGCGGTGTAGCGCGTCTGGCATGTTCGCGGATAGCAGGGTTTCCGATATACATTCGCTACTCAAAATTATAAAGTCTTCGTTAAATAGACGTTTATATTCCTCGGCTAACTCCATTGTACAAGTTGTATTCTCAGTGATTTATCAGCAAAGTCAATTCTACATATAACGACCTTGTGTGTGACATGTGTTTTGTAAGAAAAACTTATAATGTATATATTTTGTACTCGTTTGCACGGATTACGGATTATTGATAGGTAGATACTTCATGTATAATATGAATTATTTTTTGATATTTTGTTTTGTTTTGTTGTGACATTTTTACAATATGTAATAATAATTTTAAATGTATGGGTTGAACGAACATGCCTGAAATAAACAATTTTTATTTATTATTTTATTTTATTTGAATAGCAATAAATTAATATTTTTAAGTTTACGAGTAGTGCGATTTTGATTCGTTTAGGTAACAATTAATTCGATTTTTAAAGTTTAGATTATTTTAATAAAGACAAGTTTATTTATAATTATTCTAACAGATTACGTCTATTGCGTATGTTCCATTTATTATTTCAGTCTAATATCAAAATGTCGTGTTAATTATTAAATTAATTATTGAATAAAAATCTTAGCACATCAGCTACAATAATAACAACAATAGCAACAATTCCGCTTCGATCGTGAATGTAAATGACAATTAGCGGATATCCATACTTCAATCACTGATAACATTCTTTATAATAAATAATATTAATAGGTGTATATATTTATACCTTTTAAATAGTTTCATAAGTTATTATTAAAAGAACTTTAATGAAATATAACTTTCAAAACAATTTCGTAATATTCCTTCATTCTGCGGATTCTTACCGAACTCATAACCGTTAAATGTAAAAAATATGATAATTAAAAGCTATTCTGCTTTCATTACTGTTTCAAGGGCTTCTCAGTTTACCCACAAGACATTTTAAGGGCAGACCTCATCTGACCGTTGGGTAGGCTAGCTAGGCGCATTTGTAGGAGCGACATAGTGGGAAGCGACATAGTGGGAACAGTATCAGAGCGAGCACGGAGCGAGGTGGTGGGAAGGCTAGCTAGGCGCATTTGTAGCAGTGACATAGTGGGAAGCGACATGGTGGGAACAGTATCAGAGCGAGCACGGAGCGAGGTGGTGGGAAGGCTAGCTAGGCGCATTTGTAGGAGTGACATAGTGGGAAGCGACATGGTGGGAACAGTATCAGAGCGAGCACGGAGCGAGGTGGTGGGAAGGCAAGCTAGGCGTATTTGTAGGAGTGACATAGTGGGAAGCGACATGGTGGGAACAATTTTTTTTTTTCGAATCTACATTTTTTCTTCAATCTTTCTGGTGTCAGTGCTATAGAGCCGTTGAAACCCACTGACAGGGCTCCTGTAACGATTAGATTAATAGCTAGATAAGAAGCACGAAATCATCTTTCTTTTCCGACAAACAGGTGATTCGGCCTGTAATTCCTAATTAAACTAGGGAAAGTCTCACAAAGAGATTTTTGCTTAGTAGTGTCCCCACCGAGATTTGAACTTGGAACTTCCATAATGAGTGGCGAAATTTCGACCCCTCGGCCACTTTTCTGTTGCTTCGAAACGACGTCTGCAAGTGAGCGCTTTTCACAATTAATGGACTAGTAATAGAGTTTAAAAGAGTACGTTCCTGCGGTAAGAAGCGGGGCGGGAGGGGTGAAATGCGAACTGTCTTGACCATAGATTAGCGCAAAAATATCAAATTTCTTTGGTGTCTACTATACGAGTGACAGCAATGCTGACATTGCTGACGTCACACTGAAATATCATTAGAACAGAATCTACGGTGTTATGTCTATTGTCTGACGTTTTTGTGAGCGAAATTCTCACATGGTAGAAATCATATTTGCCTGGAGATATGGAAAATCCCGTCCGGGAGACGCGGGTTCGATCCCCACCACGTACCAATGTATTTTTGAATTTCGAATAATGTACGTTTATTCAAAGCTCTTACGGTGAAGGAATACATCGTGAACCTGCACACTCCTGCGAAGAAATTAAAAGGTTGTGTGTGAAGTCGACCAACCCGCACTGGGCCAGCGTGGCGAACTAAGGCCTAATCGCCCTAATTCAGGGTGGGCTCCAGCTCCTCGGTGGGGACGTATATGAGATGTTGATGATGGAAAATCCTGTGCCAGATAACGAGGTTAATATCCGGTGACTTTTATTTACTTACTTTTCTCGCTGATGTTACTTAAAAAAAATGAGTAGGAAATTTGAGAAATGAATCCCAGTGCCGTGCAAACAGACGAGGTCTGACCTTAAGTTAAAAACAAACGCCTGAGGAATATAAAATAGCAATGTAAAGAGAGGTCGTTATTGTTCAAAGTTATGGAGATGAGCAACACTAATGGGTATGTTTTCATTGTAGCTGTAAGCTAAGGAATTCTAAAGAATTGGCAATGTGCTAGATGGTATATTGGAGGTTTACTCGCATTACGACCAACCGTAGATTTACATCGTCTTGGTAGTGTCTTATGCTTTAAAAAAAAAAGGGTTTGAGCGTTGTCACTGGAACATTTTTACACGTACCTTCTCCAGACTATGTTTTAGTTTTTTGTTTTTCTGATATGTCCTACAAAAATATAAATATTTTGATTTCACCCGAATTTAAGTCTTCATTTCAAGAATATTTTTCGAACAAAATTTTAACAGTAAAAGTAGGATAATATCCAACAAAAGATATAAATTACAGACTAAAACCAGTACAGCTGAAGTTCACAGCAATTTATATCGATATTTAGAATAAACGACACTGCAATAAAACTGTCGTATAACTTATGATATTCGATCGCATTTGCACTGTTATCCTTTACATATCTCTGACTTATTGCTTGTGAAATATTTGAAATATTAAATGACGAAATAAAGATATTTTTATTAGAATTTCATTTGTTTGTATATTGTTTTAATAAAATTTACTTTTTCTATAAAATACTGAAATATTTATAGGATACGTTTGAATAATATTATTTGTTTTTTATTGTCTTCTTCTCCTGTCGTGTGGATGACAGCTAGTCAGTTTTACAATAAAATCCGCGATCTTTCAGCGCCATCTATCGTCTTGTTAGAAATATATTTTATAAAAAAATATATAAGCAGCTCCTGTTGTGTCTTGCTTGTTTGTCAACTTCTGTGTTCTGTAAAATTGATGTGTACTTAGTCTTATTAAATAATAAAATAATACGTGTGCATGCGCATGTTTAGGTTAAGTGATTGTGTAGGGTGTAGGTAGTAGGAATGCCTTAGTTACAGGATAGATACATAAGTTTAAATATTATGAGCGTTGCACTCGCCATCAAACTATTATATTCGGTGGCTCCGTAGCCCAGGTGGTAGTGTATCTACTTCCGACGCACAGGGGACGCGGGTTTGAATCCCGCCCAGGGCAAACATTCGCGTGATGAGCACTTGTGTTTGGTTGTTGTTTATCTATATAACTATGTATTTATTTATTTATTTATGTAATGTATATCAGCTGTCTGGTACCCATAGTACAAGCTCTGCTTAGTTTGGGATCAGATGGCCGTGTGTGAAGATGTCCCCACATATTTATTATTATTATTACAGTTTGGCGACATTGTAGTATTTACCTATTTTTAAATTGTGATCAATAAATAAACAAAAAAAATAAAAAATGTACGAGCTGTCAGAAAATCCCCCTTTAAAGCTACAACAGAGAAAAAAAAAGTATGCTGTAAATGGGTAAAACGCGAACAAACCACCATTTTACACGTAAAGCCAAGGGGTTCAACTTTATGGCGGGAGCGGCGAGTTTTTAATTTTCTTCACTTGAATGCTTTTGGCCAGTCGCCAAGCGTTTATGATAACCGTTTAAAATTTGCACTTATATTCATTTAAAATTTAAAATGGCTGCGATAAAATCCACTTAGAACACGAAATGGTGTTTTATTGATACTGCATTTGTTTTATCAGGCGTTTGCTGCAGTTATTTTAATGCTAATAAATCAGCCTGGTTGCCTTAGCAACAATATGCGTCGATTAATGTGTCCCAATGTAATGGGACACATTAATCGACGGCGGTCGACGGTTTGCCTATACAAAATGCGCGCAAAGTATGGAAACTCTTTCGCATCGACGCGGCGAAAGGATGCGAAAGGATTTGGTCCCGACCCTAAACGGAATAATTCGCTTTGACAATTGCTACAAAAACTTGTTTAAGTTTATATTGCCCAAGTTCAATAAAGTTTTACACTATTCACCGCCTTGATCTAAAAGTCGATGGTAAAGTATTTTATAAGCAGGTACCTAATCTAATATTAATAAAAAAAAACACAAAGCGTTGATACTCTTACTTCATCTGGTAAATTAAAAAAAAAAATAGAAATAACCTTGAAACAAAATAAAAAAACGACCTATCATTCAATTATCTCGCAAGCTTAACCACGATTGACAAAAAAGGGTAAAAAAGACAACAAGGAGAAAGGCACGGCTGAGTTCAATTCCAATTCCCTTGTATCTGCAGTTGATCCTTGAGGATTGAGGGTAAGCCGCGCCAACCCTTCAATGATCCTTCCCTCGCGATCTGAACCAACAACGCTGGAGATGCCGACATATTGCTGTATGTTTTGGTATATATTATTAATAGAATACTTGGGAATAGGTATAAAATAAATACATTTTGGTAACATTTCAACCGCTGTAGGAAAAGACATCTGGAAATATTATTTCGGCAATGGAGATCGATTCTATGTATGCCATTTTTCAGATGATGAAGAAACATCTGGAGGGAAAACTTAAATAGTAGTAGATTAAGGTATAACAAAACATTTTATTTATTTTACTTGTTAGCTATTGCGACGAATAGGTTTTTAATATTAGTGTTCAATAAAATCCGTTCTGGTTTTTTGCATGTCTATACAATTCAAGCAAAGCCCAAATTTTAGTTGACACAGATGTATAAAATGTTAAAACTTTAATTATGCATCACTTAGTCTAACATCAAACAATCAGTTAATTCTTTTAAAAACTGCATAAAATATGTAACAATACGAGTAATGCACACAACTGTAAATCAGTAAGTATACTGGTAGTTGGAGCAGTTGTAATTGACAATATTTTATTTAAAAAAGGAAACGCAAGAGATGCGACGACGTGGAGTTTCTTCGATGAGCTCTTCTCCACAGATTCCGCCATTGTGTTAGTGAACTCACCTAAAAAAATGTAATGACGGATCTAAGTGATGTAATAACATCATATGGTTTTTTTTTTATTATTTTGATTTTGGACCGGTCGTACCCTGTGCTCCACTTAGGGTCTCCCCTAGGTGAAGCATGGGTCGGAATTCAATGAATTAGCTATTATTACAAAAAACTTAGTCCACGAAGTTAAAAAAAAACGTTCATGTATTGGCTGGCTACGGCCAGTGCAAAATTGGCAAAGAATTTTATGTAAAAATGACATGCACCTTAAAATCGTTGGCGGCATGTGTGTGGCAGCCATAACGTGTAGCCGGACTAACATGCGCGCGTAGACTTTTGCTACGCTTAATTTCACTACGAAAAACTCGTAGACAGAACGGCGTCTACGCACGCTACGAATAATACAAATTATGTCATAATGTCCTGACGACATCTATTGGAAAATCGCTTCGAAGGCCACAAAACACTATGATTGAAATAACTCAAAATTAAAACTCATGATCCATATCTTGTCAAGTGTACAAGTAGAATATATTTATTCAGATCTGTGAATGCAGTTTAAAATATGAATTGCTATGCAAACAGTTACAGGCGCCGCGGCGCGCATACTGGCGCGCGGGTCGTTATGCAAATATAGCGCACTTAAAAAGGATTTACTGACCTTATGCTAATCTGATATTCTGACGAGCTTGCATTAGATCGACGCTGTGACCTACTACTCTGAATAATAGATGGCGCTGACGCGGAATCTGAGTGAAGTCAAAGCCTTACTTACTTCTAAAGTTTCATGGGTTTTTATAGCCTCCGTGGCTGAGTGGTCGAGTGTTCAACTATCATTATGGAAGTTCTAGGTTTGAATCTCGGTGGCGACACTGTCAAACAAAGATCTCTGTACCACCTTATGTAGCAGAGCTACTGCTACCTTCTCCTGCTATTTTGTTGCTGGCAACCCAGTACTTTTTAGTACTGACAGGTTTATCATCCATTTTCAAATTATATTTTCAAATTTCGAATCCATCCGTTTCGGCTTTGTCATTTTCAAACTGATTAATCTTTAAAAAACAATCCAATTATAGAATGATGGGACTCTTGTTTATATATGGGTATTATAAGTTCACAGTTTTGATAGCGGTTCACAGCTTCAATTTACGCTGATGCCGCTCTTAGGTTTATGACTTTATCTATTATTTTATAGCATTACGTGGTTATAATTGAATAATTTTATTGGGCATATAACGGGGTCTTTATCGACTAATTTTATTGGGTACTTACTCGTGAATGTGATGTGTCTAATTTTTTGTAAAAAAAAAAACAAGTTATTATTATCGACAGCTCATAAGCGCCCCCATCGTGGGGCTTGAGCCTGCCCTGAATTAAGGCGACCCGAGTAACGTTTACTGGCTCAGTCAAAGTCAAAATCAAAATTATTTTATTCGAATTAACTTGATTTTGGCTTTGACTTTTGACTTTAGTGTCATCCTATCAGGCAAAATATTTCTATATTAACAAATGAGATGAACTTATAAACAAACGGCTGGGCTACGCTCGCGTTATGTACGATTATCCCGTGAGAATGAGACTTATTCCCGTAAACATATCATAGGTATGTCTAGGGTACAAACTATCTTCATTCAAAATTACATCCAAATCCGTTTAGTAGTGAAGGCGTGAAAGCGGAACAACATCTAAACATTCAAATATATTTTCACATTTATAATATTAGTGTGAATAAACGAGTAAATAAAATCATGTATTTTAGAACCAGTTTAGTATCTCATTAATAAAATATTAGGTTGTCGGTGATGGTGGTAGAGGTTGGCATTCCAAAATTTACACAAAAGCTTCAACTACCTTTAACTAGTGGCTCTGTGAGCTGTAGACCTCGCGAGTCTGTATATCTTTTCATATTTATTTTTTCTCCACAAACATCCCCGACCTCTTGATTTTTTATTTTTATTTTTAAACTTATTTTATTTTTTTGGTTAAGAAATGTGACATGTAGAGGAAAACAGCCTCAGCGGTAGACCTTGTAAGCAAGCAACCTCCAAAACTCCGTCATTCATTAAAATTTCCAAAAACTGACTCGACAAAAAATGAAATTAATTTATCGAACCTGCTCACAAAATTTCAAGAGAATCGGTTGAGAAACACGACCTGTAGAGTGAAACAAACAAACAAACCAACAAACAAACAGATGGACATACAAAAGCAAATTTGGCGAAGCTGAAACAGAGACGCTTCGCTCGCTCGGTCAATAAATAATTTGGTGAAAACATTTTAGCGACGACGTGAACCCAAATACTACCTAGAAACAAAATGTCTTTATAGAAGTTTACTAAGTTGAGTTAAAAAAGTTAAAGGCTCTACCAAATGTCTAGTAAAGTTTCCAAAGAATTCTAGCTAACAATAACGTATTATTCTCTCCTCTCTAGTCTCTCCGTATAACTTTTCTTTGGAACTCGTACTTTGTATCACAATATAATGGCATCAATTATTATTGAGCGTCGGTGGCTAGGGCCGCTGCCTCCGGGAGACGCGGGTTCGATCGATCCCCACCACGTAATTACCAATGTGTTTTCGAATTTTATTTTATTTTATTTTATTTATCTAGGGCAACCAACAAGACTTTTTTGAATCATAATGTACGTTTATTCGACGCTCTTAAAAAAAACTCCTGCGAAGAAATTCAAAGGTTGGCTGTGAAGTTGGCCAACTCGCACTGGGCCAGCGTGGTCGACTAAGGTCTAATCGCCCTAAATCAGGGTAGGCTCGAGCCCCTCGGTGGGGACGAATATGAGCTGTTGATGAATCCTTGAAAGACTCAAACCAACCCTTAACTTAGGGCAATTACGTCCACGTGAACCTATAGTTTACTGGTTAACGTAAAATTTCTTTGCAGCCATATTTACGGTACAGTCGGAAAAGGACTAAACTTCACAGTTGCGATTTTCACTCTCATGGTACAATAAGGTTTCATAATTAAAAACCTAACCCAACCAACCAACCGATTTTTAGACTGGCACCGACTCCAAAAGGAAGTACAGTATTCTAAATATTTACTTATTACACTATATACCTTTCTACATGAGGATACTGGCTATTGGCTATATTTTTTTTTGTTCCATCTGAAATGTTATTTTATATCCTCTTAGAACAAAGCAAAATTTTGGATCGTTTTCCTAATAATTCATTAAAATTGTACTGAGTTAGCTTTCAAAAGGACCTTTTTACCCTTATCGAAACCTTTAAGAAGAATTTGTTCAATTTCCTTTTCAGGAAAATCAGATTGTTTTTAGTTGTCTAAATCCAAAATTAGTATTATTGCTACTTTGTATTTCTCGATTTTCAATTCATTTCCATTTTCAGAGGATACCGAGTCTTTTTTGGAAATGAATAAACTGGCCGGGAATTTTAATTTGCACCAACACAACTTTAAATTAGCAAAGTTGCAAATATAAGGCCAAAAATGTAAGTAAATAAAACTTAGTAGTCGAGATATAATTATAGAGACCTCCAATTGGGGGGTTCTGAGTTCAAAACGCGGTTTCGATCCCCACCTCGTACCAATGTGTTTTCGAATTTCAATTTCATCACGTTTATTCGACGCTCTTACGGTGAAGGAAAACATCCTAATGAAACCTGCACACTCCTGCGAAGAAATTCAAAGGGTGTGAGTGAAGTCGACCAACCCGCACTGGGCCAGCGCGTTCGAAAAACGCCTAATCGCCCTAATTCAGGGTAGGCTCGAGCCCCTCGGTGGGGACGTACACGAGCTGTTGATGATGAGATCGTAATACCTAATTTACCCAATTAAAGGTTACATCTTTATTTGAAGTTCGCTTTAGCGCAGAATTATTTTATCTCGCTGAAACAATAGCGGATCGGACTACTTTTTTTTAATTTTATAAATCCAAACTTCTTAGTTTCTGCTATGGAAAACAAAAAAAAATTTTGCTCTATCTTTAAAATTGACCGAGTTAAAAAGTTTGAAACCACTTGTGACGTCATTTGTTAGTAACGCCATATAATTTCCATACAAAAAATCGTTTTTAAATGAGACAGACATATTGAAACTTAAAAAAATCACTGGAAATTCGCTTTTCAACCGATTCTGCTTTTTTCTTCGCGAATCGTCTGTTAGTTGTTACTAATCTATATTTTAAAAATAATTCATTTAATATCAACAGAACAATCCAATCACCTATTCCAATTTTGTATACGGTTTTATTTTATTTCTGCTTAAACCCCTAATAAACTCCGGCACGACATTATATTCACTGAAAACGAAGTCACGACAATAAAGTAAAGCAGAGCATTCTAGTAGTTATTTCCCGTTTTTTAAGAAGCAAAGTCAATTAATTTTGTAAATTGTGGATTATTTATAGATTACTTTTTGACTGTGAAAAACACATACATACATAAAGTCACGCCTTTTTCCCGGAGGGGTAGGCAGAGACCACTAAACACGAAAACACGATTACTAATAATTCTATTTTTTTTTCTGAGCCGACAATCGCACGCGACTATCAATCGGCTGGTATGACAATCAATCGGCTGGCCGGTCTAGATTACTGATATAAATTTGACATTAATAATTAATAACTCTGACCTATGACAATGTACAATTTAGCTAATAATGTAAAATACGTATTGAATTTAAAATCTTTAATATTTTTAACTTTTATATTTGCACACCTAGCAGGTTGAATACAAACACTTTCATTATTTTATATAAGACCTGTGTATTCTGGCAAATAAATATTTCTGATTTCTGATTTCTGATGACTGCGTTGTTTGCGATTTTTCATGCTTGTACTTTTATTTTTTTTCTTTTCTCTTTCCGCTATAAAAAGTTACGCATGTCTTGTCTGCCTTCGGGGCACAGACTCAGGTGTCAAATTAGTTCCGTACCAAACATAGAAATTGTTTTAGTATTTTCTTGAGAGAAAAAGACATTCTCTCTCTTCTTTTTCGAAATACTAGTTGACTTGGGTACCAATTAGTAGCTTCTGACATTGAGCACGATAAGTTTGTGATTTTTTTTTATTTTAGGGGCGTCCTTTCAAAGCTATGACCTGACATTAGGCGGTATACCGTGCTCGGCGTCTGAAGTTTGTACAAGAACGTGCGTTGCCGCCAAACTAATTCACCATAATTTTTTTTGGGTCAGTAGACTGGCCTAAAGAACGTAACAGACAGATAGGTAGCCTTCTCATTTATAATATTAGTACGGATCTTTCTGTTGGTTACTTCACTAGGTCCAGTGTGGACCCCACAAAAAAGAATTATCAACCATAAAAATAAAGTCTGGTGGCCACTGGTTGTAAAAGTAGCCATAATACGCTTGCTTTAAGACTACGTCCGGACCTAAACGTTTACGACCAGTCAAACTGGTTGACCAACCATCAACTAGGCTATTTATATCTAAGATATTATAGGTAGATGTAAAAATTTAAGGTCTGCACTGAATCTCATGTAGAGGCTGTAAAATAAAATGTTGGACTGTCTGTACTATGAATTTTATGTCATACAATTTGATTGCATTTATGAAATAGATAATAATATGGAATTCAACATCAACATCAATCGGCCCGTTACAGTCCACTACTGGATTATGAGCCTCCTCCACTTAAGTGGAGGGTATTGCCATAATCTCCACGCTTGACAGGCGGGTTGGAGATCGCAGATTAAAAGGTTACTGTATCAGAGTGCGCTGCTGCCCGTTCCCTGTTCAATGTGTAGTCCCTAAATCGCCTCTTACGACACCCACGGGAAGAGTAGGGGTTGGTGACAAATGTATTCTACTCTGCCATCACCACACAGCTAATATGGAATTGCGTTTTGTCAAACCTGCTAATTATTTGCTCAGAAGGTTCTTAATTAAATCATTTTAAGCCTTCATCTTCGCTATTATTATTATTATTAAGGGGGCCTAGCCCTCTGTCGTTGCAGCATTTTCCATGTCACCCGGTCTTGGGCCGTCGTCTTTACGTCTTGGTATTTGTGGCTACAGCTACTTTATCTTTATCATCATCCTCGCAACAAGAAATAAAGTTTTACAAACTTAACCTAAAGTTCAAGATAACGAGAAACAAAATATCTGTAGCATCTCAGAGCAGCTTTTATAGTTAATCTAGTCTAAAGCTTATCTACAAAATGATACACTAAAAGATAACAAGAACTGAGGACTACATTAGCTGCTAATGGTCCGAAAACTGTCTCGCGGATAGCGTAAGCAAATTTTCAGGAGCCACTCGGGTGTTCATGCATTTTAAAGACGTTTCCTTTGTTCCAGTAGAGTTTTTCTTATCTTTATCTTAACAACCTCTTAACGAATCTAAAGACTCTTACTAAATATTTAGTTAATATATAACTGTATTTTTTTTATTAGGTTCAAAAAACTGGGTACTATTCTAAGTACTTGCACAAAAGCAAAGAAAGTGTGAAACAAGGGTGAATGTACCCTACTCGATATGAACACATTAAGCAAGCAGTTCAGCGAGATAAATTAAAGTTAAATTAAAGACTAACTTAGTGAGTATACCTATAATAAAATGAATAACACTATCTACCAATCGTATTTTATCTGATTTGCATTTCTTAATCGTATGGGTTGCAAGACTTGCAATCTGTAGACATGTAAATCTATAAACATGGGAATCTGTTGACATGGGAATCTATAGTAAATGAAAACTGTAGAAATGAGTTTTCTGTAAAAAAGTAAATCTTTAGAATTGGAGCTAAACGATACCTTGGTCACCAAGGCTTGATGTCAGTGTTATAGAGCCGTCAAAGTCGAATCATTTTATTTCTGGACAATCATATGATTCAGCCTGCAACGTCCTAAACGTTAATTCTAACCAAGTACCAAACCGAGATAACCGGTAACCAAATCGAGGAGTGTTTCACATAAAAATTTTGGTTTGAAAGTATCCCCACCGCTGTAATTAATTGATTTGGTCTACTCACGATTACTTTGTCGGTTGGCCGATTAATTATGAATAATGTCTCACGACAGTTTCAATGACTTTATCCCCATCGCGATTCAAACCCGGTACCTTCGTAATTAGAGTCGAAATCTCGACCTTTCGGCCACAGAGGTTTAGCTTTGCATGATGACTAGAATGGGGGACTTTCTGACAGCTCTTTAAAAAATAAAAATAATAGTTCTAATTAAGACAATGAATGGTGCCAGGTGTACTTCGTGGATTCTTTTTTTAAAATCCTTTTATGGCCCTGGGTAACTTGCCGGATTTCTTCGGATCCACGAATCGTCAACGCCATCTATCGAAGATTTATGATTTATTTTTATTGGCTGTCGGAAAATCCCCCATTGATTTAGTATAAATCGTTAAAAGTGAACAAGAACAAATCTAAGAATTAATTACTTAATTTCAGAAGCAATAAAAGCAAGAAATACCAGGAAAAGCAAAACAAAAATTAAATATTATTTAAATCCATAAAAAGGAAACACTTTTCATCATCCGACTGAACAGCTGACGTTTAAATCTCGAAAATTAATACTGAACAAATTGCTTTCGAATTTGTCTTGAGGATCCTATGAGGATCATGCAAATAACTTTGGCTTGAAAATCAAGAATTCTGTAAAGTTAAGCCAGATTTCGTTAGAGGTGACAAGTCCAAAAACTCAAATTATAAAGAAATGTGAGAACTTTTGCCTCTCGGCTAACAGACAGAGGATAATTCAAAAGTTTTAAAAGTGTGAGCAAATATGCAGAGAGCAAAAACCTTATTAACTCCTCTAATAACAACAGCTTGTGGCTTATTTGGTGTGATTGCTACATTTCTAATCATAAAGTTTAAGAATACAGAAATACAATACAATACAATAATAATAAATATGTGGGGACATTTTCACACACGGCCATCAAGGCAAACCCTCATTACTGTCTTGTATTTATTAATTTCTTTTACAATAATATTATGTAGAATTTTAGACTACCATGACATATTTGTAAAATACAATTGTCATGTAATGCGACAGGCGATTTTTAGCATGAGTAAGTTTTATTGAACAAAGTTTACAGGCGCGACAATTTGTAATTATTTGTCGGTAACTTTTTTCAAGCCGTGTGGTGACGGCAGAGTAGAATACATTTGTCACCAACCCCTACTCTTCCCGTGGGTGTCGTAAGAGGCGACTTAGGGACTACACATTGAACAGGGAACGGGCAGCAGCGCTCTCTGATACAGTAACCTTTTAATCTGCGATCTCCAACCCGCCTGCCAAGCGTGGAGATTATGGCAAAACCCTCCACTTAAGTGGAGGAGGCTCATAGTCCAGCAGTGGATTGTAACGGGCCGTTGATGAACTTTTTTGCATATTTGTAGGTTTTATTGAACAGCATATGTATGACAATTTGACAATTAAGTCACTTATTTACAAATTTGTCGGATTGTAAGCTTTATTGAATAGGGCCCTGATCCCAAACTAAACAGAGCTTGTACTATTGGTACCAGACAGCTGACATACAATACATAAATAGATAAATACGTACCTATACTGTTATAGATAAACAACAACCAGACAAGGCAAACACAAGTGCTCATCACACGGGATTCGAACTCGTGACCCTGTGCGTCGGAGGCAGATACACCTGAGCTACGGAGCCGTCAAATACTGCAAGTATGGATAGATCACAGATGGATGACCGCTAGCTTGTTATACAAGGTGGTCCATTTAGATGGGTTAGTATGGGTAACTCTGGAACTATAAGACATAGAAAGATCTGTTCTAAGGAACCATGTCATCGATTTTAGTGAAAAGAAAAACTGTATTCATGGATCAAAAAGAACTCATACCCTGTTCGGGAATAACAATAAAAAAATAAAAATATGAAATACAATGCATTTTAATCATTTTAGGTGTCATATTTCATAGTTAAAACTGCTTATGACCTACACAATCGATATAGAAAATGAAAATAATGTATTTTTTATTTTAAAATTTAACTAGGTTCGACTCTTCACAGAGTACGAGTTGTTTTTAATCTATGAATGTAGTTTTTCTTGTCATTAAAATTGATGACATGGTTCCTTAGAACAATTTTTTCTATGTCTAATAGTTTCAGAGTTACCCATACTGACCCATATAAATGGGCCAACCTGTATATGGGTGGAAAATAATGATTATTGTTGCTGTTGTTATTTATATAATTACTTATTTAAAAAAAAATTGAGACTTCCATATTCTGTAAGTAATTGTGTAATAATGTAGCTTAAAGGCGTGCCTGCGCAAACCAAGTCTGATAACTTTTAAAATAACATTATTACATTATTTTTGTAATTTATTTCAGAATCAATGTCATGTTTATTATGTTCTTGCAAACATAATTTGTATTTGTTTTATTCTTGTTATTTGCACATTCACTAAAATATTCAAAGATATTTTACAACCAAAACTGGAAATAAATTCAAAAACTAATTATGCTTGCAACAATAAATAAAGTAGATAGGGTTGTCTGTCGTAATAAATACTGTCCCAAATAATTAGGGCTGGGCCTAAATTCTTCGCTATTCCAGTTTGTTTTATAGCTCTCTACATTCCTTGTATTTTATTCTCTTTTAAAAGTGAAAATGTGGCGTAATTAAATAAACTTTAAGAGAAGCTTAAAAGTTTTCCTTAATTGAGGAAAAACAATTTCCTAGAACTCGTTATATACCTAGAAATAACTACCGGTGAAGATATCTAAAACGTTATTTCTATTTTATTAATAATAGCTGAACTAAAACTTATTTCTAAAGAAAAGAAAACAAGCTTCGAAAGATTTTAATAAATTGGTCGCTGAACTTACCATTATACAATATAATAGTGTAGATTAATTATCAATTACAATAGTTAACGCGAAAGAGAAGATAAAAAACTAGGTACGTAGCTATTTAAAGAATAATCAGATTCAGATTAATCAGATTAAATAATCAGATAATCTTCATGTGACTTCTCCATCTAACAGAATATTGTAAATTGCCTTATGATTCAAAAATATCACGGCTGATCACTGTTTCCTAAGATACATAATTTCTTTGCAGGATTTGATTGCTGTGCAGATTGGCAGGCTTAATATAATGTAACGTATGTCTGGCTCGCAATAAACGTTTTTTTTTTCTTAGTTTAGGAAACAGGGTCGTACCCTTTTGTTCTGTACGTAGTCTATAATAATATTAGTGTAATAATTATTATCTGTCACTCTTATGTACAATTTTGCGAAATAAAGATTTTAAAAATAAAGATTAAAAAAATTTAGATTTATACATTTTTATATCCGTGAGTGTTAAACGCCATGTGGTGACGGCATAGTAGAATACATTTGTCACCAACCCCTACTCTTCCCGTGGGTGTCGTAAGAGGCGCCTTAGGGACTACACATTGAACAGGGAACGAGCGGCAGGGCTCTCTGATACAGTCTGCGATCTCCAACCCGCCTGTCAAGCGTGGAGATTATGGAAAAACCCTCCACTTAAGTCCAGCAGTGAACTGTAACGGGCCGTTGATGTTGAGAATGCAAAATTCCAGATTATAATTGGGCATCCTATTTCTTATATCTTTAGATAGTGTTTTTACCTCAAAATACCTAATTACTTACAGAGTGTGATTTGTCTAGCATGAAATATGAATGTTTGCGGACACGATTATGAAGTAAATTAATGATGTTACTAACGTACCTTACAGGATGGTTACTAATTAATCTTCTTCACATCAAGACGTGTTTCTCCACAAACATAGGTGTTCTGAGAAATAATCTGTTTATAAACATTTGCTATACCTAAATTTTATACACGGACAAGCATGAATTCGTTCTACGGGAGGGTAATTTATTTCAGTATTATGGATGAAAGAAATATATGAATAACATAACTCCTCTTGAGGTTAGCGTGAAATAAACGTTAAAAGATATTCAGTTTCCGCAAAAAGCAAAATAATAATATAATAAGCGAGCTCTGCTTATTCTTTAGCAAAATATAATAGAGGATCGGACTATTCACCATATTTTACGAATTTACCATATTTTATGAATTATTTTTTAAATATAGATTAGAAGCAGACGATTCGCAAAGAAAAAAACAGAATCGGTTGAAAAACGAATTTACAGTTTTAAAGTTTAAATATGTCTGTCTCTTTCAAAAACGATATTTTGTATGGAGATTATATGGCGTTACTAACAAATGACGTCACAAGTGGGTATGTGCCTCTCTGTCTAATCTTGAATTTCAAACTTTTTATAACTCGGTCAATTTTAAAGATAGAGCAATAATTATTTTGGTGTTCGATAACAGAAACTAAAAAAAAGTAGTCTAATCTTATTTTACCACGTAATATCTAAAATTGATTTTTAATTATTTAGCTGTCTCCACCATGATGAGGTGGTGGCGGTGGTGCTACCCCATAATAAGATTTTTCATATGAATGAGAAATCTTATTATGGGGCAACTTCTTCAGTTATTTATTATTATTTATTTATTTATATGAAAATACACCAATCTTATTATTATTATTAATTATTTTTAACGCATTCATTACTATCTACACCAGCATTGTCATAAGGTCGTTTATATTAATATATAAACTACTAGACTAGTGTCCTCCCTTGTATAGCACAAACATAGTTACATATTACTGGCATAAAATTTACATCGTTTTCACGAAAAAAAAAATCCAGTGACAAAAAAATTTTTAGTCTCTCCATACAAAATGGGTCGCTCGAGAGTCTCACTTTGTATGGAGAGACAAAAAATTTTTTTGTCGAAGGAATTTTTTTTTTCGTGAAAAGTTGTTCAGTTTGACGGGTACTATCACTACACGGCGGGAACAAAACGATGTAAATTTCACGGTGTATAATAGTGTATTCTGTAAAAAAAATTGACCACATGAGAAATTACAAGAATAGCTTTCCTTGTACCCTTCTTTTTTGTTTGTAGTGATAAATGTTCCCGAAGTTTCTTATGCCGTTCTAAACTAACCAAATATTAAGTCTTCTAGCAATTAAAATAGTGCATATTAATGGTTTATTTATAACCTAATTAGAAGGCGAGATAAGTGCCCATTAGGGCAACATTAAATATATTAAGAGAACATTGAATTAAGAAATATTCTTATGTAAGAATGTTTCAGGAGCTTCATAAGAAGCGCCTTACTAGTAAATAAAAGCATACTCGTGCATTGTATTCGTCTTATATAACTTAGAGTAGAAAACATTTTAATGGACACTTAGTCGTAATAATGGATACTTTAAGTTGGAGGTAATGACTCGTTAAGTTGAAATTTACTTGCTTTTGCTCTTAATTCAACGAATGGTTGAGAGGACAAGCCATTCTTTTCTTTAGTTTTATAAAAAATTTTTACTATGCATTTTAAACATAAGGTTTTCTGAATTATATACACATTTCTGGAAGCCTAATTTTTTCTGAATATGAATATATTCAAAAAAAAATTAAATCAAATCAATTCAAAAATATTTTATTCGAATAAGGATTTTTACAAATCATTTTTCGACATCAAAGCTATCATGGATGGCACGTTCACTACCAGTGTACGCTCGCTGTGGTGAAGAACGGCCAGAAGAAACTCCACAGGAATCGTACCTTTTTTACTTTTCTTTTAAATACATATTATATAAAGAATCATACAATATACTCTCCGCTGATTTGGAACAACAGTCGACCAGACGTTTTTGTGATCTAAGTAATCATTTACTTATCGTAACTTCTTCTTGCACATTTAAGTAGGTATATAAGTAAGGTTATATATATAGTTTACCTCTCTCTCCCAATAATGCGCGCTTTTCTAAGCATACTTTGATGTCTTTTTCGTTATCGTTTTGGTTGTAAGGTCGACAACCGACCTAACAAACCCTGATGTCTGTATTATAGAGTCACCACCAAAGGCCACTTGGCTAGTGTAACAAACAACTCAGATAGCAGCCGGGACTCTCAGCTCAAAGTATCTTTCGAAGCACGGAATCATGTTTTTTCGAACAATAAGGTGTTTCAGCCTGCTATTCTAGGCTAGGACCAAACTAGGCATCATCATCATCATCGTGTGTGTTGTAAGGTCGACAACCGACCTCACAAACTGGTGTCAGTATTATAGAGCAGCAAAAGACCACTGACTTGGCTCATGTAACGACTTGACAGTGGCCGGGACCAACGGCTTAACGTGCCTTCCGAAGCACGGAATCAAATTTCTTTTTAGACAATCAGGTGATTCAGCCTGCAATGTCCTAACCAAACTGGGGATAGTCCCACAAAGAGATTTTTCCTTGACAGTGTCCCCACCGGGAGTCGTACCCGGAACCTCTGTAACGGGCGTCAAAATCTCGACCACTCGGCCACGGAGGCTGTGAAACTGGGCATAATCTCACATAGATTTTTTAAATTGGCCGTGGCCCCGGATTTAAACCTGGAACCTCCATAATGAAAGTCAAACGTTTGACGACTCGGCTACAGATGCTGAAAACCTGGTTAGTTAAATAGAAAGCATTGGCAATAATGGCGTGGAGAAGCAACGACCAATTTCGATGAAATTCCACCCTCTCGGACCACGATAGGAATTCGGCTGAAGGGCGATGACTCTGTGAAACTCAAAAAGGGGGTAGATACATACAGAATGACAAAGTTTCGTTTGAATTTTTCGCCTGATTGATCTTAGATTCGACCTTTATCCTATCTTAATTGATTTTATCTTTCCGTATTTATTTCAAAAAAGGATACAGCAAAGATTTCAGACGCGCATCGCCTCGCGGAAAGAAGCGATCGTCTTTTATTTCCTCTGAGGGATACAGTTTGTTTTCTGTATTTTTTTTGTGCTTGTAAGGTTTACTACGAATAGTACGTAAATCTTTGGCTTTGACTTTGGGAGTGCTTTTTTCCGTAGCAGCTGTTATACGTAATGCGAGTGTCCAGTAAACATAACACTCTACACTACATCTCTTTTAACGAAACTATCGAGAAATTTAAATAAAAATACTTCAAAAACTACAAAAAATATAGTATCTTATTAATAGTTAATTATACTTTGAGGCTGACATTGGCCTCGATTCGGGATGTCACGCTCTAATCATTAATTTAAGTTAGTCCGTCCTTTTTACCTTTTAAAGTTTTAAAAGGGGCAGGAGATGGCCATTCTAATATTAGAGCTGACAAACAGGCCTATTATACGATAAATGATTACTTAGATGATAAAAACGTCTGGTCAACTGTTGTTCCAAATCAACGGAGTAGATTGTAATTATGACTCATGTATGATTCTTTATATATTTAAAAGAAAAGTACAAAAGATACAATTCCTGTGGAGTTTCTTCTGGCCGTTCTTCTCCACAGAGGGCGTACACTGGTAGTGAACGTGTCATCCATGATAGCTTTGACGTCGAAAAATGATTTGTAAAAATCTTAATTCGAATAAAAAAAAAAAAACTTTTGACTTTTGACATCGAATTTGAACCTTATGGCCGTATCGATTGTTCAATTTTAGTAAGCACTTAAACATGCGACTTAATAATCTCTTAAACTGACAGCTTTGCCCTTATTTTAAGATATCAGTCGTTCAAATTAATATCATTTGTTCATCACCCCTCTTTCATTGGTCATAAAAACGAAAAGGATAGCTGGATTTTAAAATTATAATCGAGGCCGTTATCTTTATTCCGTCCTTGGTAAGTCTGTGTGTATATCGAAGACCCCTCATTCACGCCTCGCGGCGCAAGCGCCTGTATGTAGAATACTCGTATTGTGATGCTGGTCTTTTGTTGGTACACGACAAATAAAATTGTATGAAGTAATAAAATACAAATATTGACAATAACTACGTGAATGTTTATGTACAAATGAAGATTGATTGACTTGATTAAATCTATGAAAATGCAATTGACGTAAGCGTAATATGGGCAATGCGATCACACTCATATTATAAATCACATCACATCACACTAATACATATTATGAATGTGAAAAATTATTTGAATGTTTAGATGTTTGAATGTTTGTTCCGTACTCAACGAATTTGGATTGGAGATAGTTTGTAACCTGGATTAACATATAGGATACTTTCTTATTCCCACGGGAAAATCTTACAAACGCGTGGGAGGCCGCGGGCGGGCCGTTAGTCTAAAATAAATGTAACCTTCGTCCATTTCTCCCTTAAAACTTTAAGGGTGATTTATCTTAAATGTAATTTAGTTTCCATTACATTTCTTTCAGTACATTTCGGTTATCAAATGATAGATCACATCTTTAAATTCTCGAAGTTATTTAGATTGGATCTGAATAAGCCACATTTTGATAAATCTAAGTTTTTTATCTTTTTAATAAACTTTTTAGACTTTTCGCAAAGTTTATTATAAATCAAAATAAGACACGGGATTTCGCAAATCGTACTTCGTAACTTCAAGTGGATTTATGATCACTTTTCTGAGTTAGTTATTTAAAATATCTTATATATTTTAAGGTATAAAATAGTAGATTGTTGCAACGAGCAAAAAGTGAAGTTTTATTGCATTTTGGAGCACGAGCGGTAGCGAGGGCTCTCAATGTATTTGAGTGCAATTCAAATATAATTTTCTCGGTTCATAATCTTCTTTCCTTTTAACTATCAAATAAAGCCCATTTTAACAAAACAACATGTTCACGGAAATAAAATTATCGCGACTCCATTCGCGTCAACTTTTTGTTTTAGTTTAAATGGCTTCTGTCACTGAAGTGACAATTCGGCCAGTGTTAGGATTGAAGCATCCATGACACGATAAACTTACGATTGATGTTCTTGTTTTGTATGCAATTCTGTCAGTTTGGTAAATTGATGAAAAAACTCCTTGCTGCGTTCAGAGCGAAGTTTTTAATCTTTGGCCCGCACGTCAATTTTATTCAGCCAGCTAGCTCTGACTGGCTGGTTTAAAACTAAATTATCAAGCTTTTAGTTTCAGCGCCCTGATTGGTTGATATAAAACCAGATGGCCATGGATGATCACTTGTGATTGGCTACTTTAGTGGTAAAACGATGCAGTAATGTTCATTATTGGATTGTTTTACACAAAGGTAGTGCAGTAATGGATTTCATAACATACTAGAGCAGCAATGTTCCGTTTTGTGCGCACATTTTAGGCTACGAAATTATCGCATAGTTGGAAGAAAAATAAATTACGTACTTGTTTTTACTGGTAAAAACAAGTACGTAAAAATAAAACTAAATAAAACTTTGTTGGAGTTAGATAAACGATTTCTAAGTTTTAAATTCACTACTCTGAATTTTGTTTTTGTGGGTGATAATTTAATAATGTTGCAAATTAATGCTCACCTAAATTGAATGGATATTCAAATTGATTTTAAATATGATATTTTCATCTTTCGCTTAAAGCCGTACTTATGCATGCGTGCATATTAATTAAAAGAAATAAGATTTTCATTTCAAATCATGACAGCTTGATAGTTTGTTGGTATAAGAAAAAAGTTAAAAAAATTAACCGCGAGGATAAAAATAAATTGCCAATAGCAACGCAGTTCACGTGACAAGTTTGTCAATTATTAACTTGATTTCCTCCAAGATAATTAACGTTTTAAAGCAAGAAATTGTTTGTCTTTGAAAATAAAAAGAAAAAACTATTTAACAAAGGATAATTATTTCAAAAAGTTTATAAGTACGTAAGGATTGGCCTCCTTTGATGTTACTGGCTGTTGGTCGGTTTTGTGCCAGTGTCAAATAGTAACATATTTAAAAAGGTAGGGAAACTAAACGCGTAAAAGGAGTAACGAAATATTTTTTCTAAAGTTTTGTTGAATTGCGAAATGTTCTTTTTTAGGGTTCCGTAGTCCGACAAGGAACCCTTATAAGATCGTTCAGTCCGTCCGTCCCAGTCTGTCACAGCACAATATCTTCTACGTTTATGAACCGATTTACATGTAACTTGGTTCGACGATACTTTGGATATAGATCTTAATTTTAAAAATACAAAAAAATAAAATTACCTCTTTTTAAGGGTACCTCTCCATACATGTAAAGTGGGGGTAAATATTTTTTTTTGAGCACACCCCCTTGTGTGGGGTATCGTTGAAATCGTCTTTAAAAATGAAGTTGGGTTTTCGTACAACATTTTTTTATAAGCTTTACCATATGTGAGATATAGCACGCCAAAGTCGTTAACACGGTGTCCTCCCCCCTGTAATTTCTAAAGTCTTGGACCTATAAACTTCAAATCACTCACGTAAATAAACTGGCGCGGAAACTCTTAATTAAAATTGTTTTGGGTATCTTGTGATGAATACTTTTGAAATAATAAATAAAATAAAACTTTTTTTCCAAAAGAACAGTAACTATAGCCAGTAATTATTATTAGTGAATCATGCAATCCGGTTGCTCCAGTTGTTAGTGCTTATTCATTGCGATCTCCAATGTTAAGCACTCATCGCCATAGCCAGGCTATGGATGGGTGACCGGTAGTGGTAAAAAAAACACGACCGTTTTCCGTGCTTTGAAAGGCACGTAAACCTAATCTAGGTTTGGTCCTGGTTTCCGCTCTGGGTTGCGGAGTTCAGATGGCAGTTGCTCTGTGTGAATACCAGTATTCTCGTCAAATCCCCTAGATTAAGTAGCCGAGATGGAGATGATGATGATGCAAGAAATGCGAAACAGCGCGGTGTCAAAAATGACTACGGAACCCTACTTTATGCGTGGTCCGACACGCACTTGGCCGGTTTTTTTGTTTGCTAGTCTTGATGCTGTTGTATTAGAGACTACACGCGTTTAATTTTTTATGACAATCCAAAAATAAATTTAATATCTAGAATCAATATGTACACGTCGCTCATCTAGTACTACAAAGACGGAACTGTCATTTTACAAATTTTACAGGAGGGCGTTTTAAAGTTTTTTTTACTGTTCAGTTTTGTTTTATTATTTCACTTTATATTATATACAACTGGAACCAGGATATTTTGGATATTTAAATATATAGGTAGAGTACAATAGCAAAAATATTTTAAAAAATTAAGTGTAAGTACAAAAAAAAACACTTGAAATGATTTGACACATACAATTGTGTCATTGTTGCATTGAAAATGTTTTATTTTGGAAGTTGTGATACTGAAATAGGTACTAATTAATTATATTTAAAACACTTAATTTGAGGTAATAATTTATTACAGGTTAATTAAATACTGAATAATTAACATTACTTAATGGCACGTAAAATCACAGGTGAATTTGTATTTGTTATCTTAAATTTCAAACCACTTATTGAATAATTAACAGTCTTTTGAATAATTACGTATTGGTACATAAATCACAGATTCATTTGTTATCCTTATATCAAAATACTTATTGAAATAACCCAAGGCTATCGCTAATCACAGCTTTTTCATTGCTTACAAATAGTAGGAACTAAAATCGTAGAATCAAAACAAATGAGAAATAAAACATAACGAAAATAACGCTTTTTTAAGAAAAATAAAACCACGTTTCAAAATAAATCTTATTCTCCAAAGGAAAAAACAATGACAAAACGAAAACGACAGGAGCGGCTACCAAAAAAGTCTGGGTAGGTTTCATTCGATAAATTAATACTCGTAGTTTCGTCATCTACAATTTTCGCCCCGACTTCGAACGTAAAGTATAATTTGTATGTGCAAATCGTAATTGTCTAGTAGATCCTTAACTTATGTTCGGCTGTCCTTTTTGCTTTTTTAAAATGAAGAAGATCAAACATCCAAAATTAAACCTTATAGGCGCTTCGATTGCCTGTTTTAATGTCTTTGAGTACAGCTGCTATTGTTTTATTTTTTATGACTAATGAAAAAGAGGAGACAATTAATAATATTAAAAGGAGGAGGTTCTCAATTCGTCTGTATTTTTTTTTTATGTATGTTATTAGATATCTCCGCCAATTGTTAACCGATTTTAATAATTCTTTTTTCATTCGATAGGATTTACTCTCGAGGTGGTCCCATATTAATTTCGTCAAGATCTGATGGTGGAACATGAGGTAAAACTTGGAAATTCCTCAACGGAATGTAGCATTCGCGTCGTTATTCGTCTATTCTTTTAGTCATATTTCAGTCAGTTTTCAACCGATTTTGATGATTCTTTTTTCATTCGATAGAACGTGCTTTAGGGATAGATACATTTTGTCAAAATCTGATGATGAAATAAGAGATAAAAGCGGAAACTCCTCAACCAGTGATAGCAACATGCATCGCGCGCGATACCGTTTGTGGTGGAATGTTGCTAGGCAACGAAATAAATTTGTTTTGTCAGTTTGCTGAAAATCTACGTTTCCGTTGTTCCATATAAAATTATATTGTTCGATTTTATCACATTTTTTGGCGACCGTGACAGGACAAGAACCTGCTCGGATATTGTATTGGATATCACAAATAATTTAGCTTCTATGGCCGAGTGGCCGAGTGTTTTACTCTCTTTACGGAGGTTTCGGGTTCGAATCCCGGTGAAGACACTCTTAAACGAAAATGTCCTTGTGAGACTTTTTTCAGTTTAGTTGGGACATTGCAGCCCGAATCACCTGATTGTCTGAAAAGAAAGATGATTCCGTGATTCGGAAGGCACGTTAAGCCATGTGTCTCGGCTCTAATATCTACAGAAGGCGTCGTTACTCGTGCTAAGTCAGTGGGTTTTGACAAGGGCCCGGTACTATATTAACTGTATGACCAGGGTATGTGAGGTTGGTTGTCGACCTTACAAACCACAATATGAAGAAAAAGAAGAAGCCAGCCTACGTTCACTATCTGTATGTAATCAGCTAACGACAGACTTTCAAGATACCATCTCAAACCTGAAACTCCTTACGAATAGCCCAAGTATCGGGGTAAACTATAAGCTTATTAAGAGGGAAGAATAGTACGTGCTCGTCCATACAAAAAGAGAAAACGTTTTTCCACTTCTAAATATTTTCCAATCTCCATGATTTTTTAGTATGTTATTGACACAATGAATGACTAGGTTTATAGATTTTTCTTTTTACAAAATTCGCTATAGATTCAAACTTATATAGGCACCTCAAGTAACGTAATTTTTATGATTAAAACTGTGTCGAATTAAGCCGTTTGTTGAATAAAAACAATGTTTTTTTTTTAAACCAAACCCATGAAATTAGAATATATTGTGCTGAAACGATCGACATCAAAATAAAAGTGATTTGTTGAAATTTAGTTATTGGAAACCGTTTTCTCCCGAAATGGGAATTTCATCAAGAAAAGTACCTATTGTCAGTCGCGAGCTGCAACGCTCTCACTCTCTCTCCCGGGGGCATGAGCGCACGAGCGATAGCAAATGTTTTCCTAAATATCTATTTCATTAGGATCGCGAAGCTATTCCTTCCTCTTAGCATTGTCAGTTTAGTGGCCAGCTGGACTACTAAATGACCTCTTACTTCGTAGCCTCTTACCCAGTTTAACTTATGTTATTTTCGAAACAATCATTAATAATATAATAAACAACTAAACGCGCTTGCATAGCACGAAAGACGCAGTCTAAACTAAGCAAATACCAAAAATACGAGAGTATAATATCTTTGTACTGAAACTGTTAAATAACAAAACCTAGCTTTGGATAATGAAGAAAAATAATATGATATGTGTCGAGGTTAGGATTAATTACTTACATAAAATATATTGAATGAAACACTGAAAACCATAAAATAAAAATAATTTTAACATAAAAATAGAAACCTCCTTCAAGTTACCTTATATGGTTATCTCCACTAAAAAGTAACAAATAAAATAACATTCCAGATGGAACATGAAAAAAAATATTGCCAATATCCTCAATTAAGTAGATAGGTAGTGTATTAAGTAAAGTAGATAGGTAGTGTATTAAGTATTTAGAACTTTGTACTTCCTTTTGGAGTCGGTGCCAGCCAAAAAATCGTCGATTAGTCGTGGGCAACTGTTTTAAGTCGTCGTCGTCGTTAAGTCAGTACATTATTTCTATATGACTATCAATAAAATTCTTTGATAGTCTATGATATAATATTTTGTTGTGCTGCGCGGGATGCAATGCCGCACCCGACTAAACGCAGGGAAAACGACAGGAGCGGCTACCAAAAAAGTCTGGGTAGGTTTCATTCGATAAATTAATACTCGTAGTTTCGTCATCTACAATTTTTGCCCCGACTTCGAACGTAAAGTATAATTTGTATGTGCAAATCGTAATTGTCCAGTAGATCCTTAACTGAGAAAGAGGGTAGACAGATATGTCTGCCCATAACAATGTTCCGTCCGGCTAACCACCCGCAAATACTTCAGTTCTGCCGTGATCATGACTATTGCAACATAGTCGAAATATCGGTAAGCTCATAAAAAAGCTTATTTTAAACCAAAATCGTAGTAATAACCCGGTAGATATGTGTGTTATTAATATATTACACCTGTTTTTATTTCTTTTATACTATGCTGACACAAAGTACAATCAAATCATGTGCTGTAGTGCTACAATGACTGTAAATACTATCACGTCATTATTTCATTCAATTTTAAGTTAAACACTGACACAAAATACATATACGGTATTGTAGCTCACAAAATATTATTATTTTCTGTTGCTACAAAGACTATAATACACATTTGCGGCATTGAAGGTCTCAAAATTTATTTTTTCTGGTGCTACAAAGACAAAAAATACATTTACGGTACTGTAGCTCTCAATAAAGGATTTTGTTTAGGTGCTACAAAGACACTAAATACATTTACGTCATTGTAGCGCTCAAAAAAGAATTTTGTTTTGGTGCTACAAAGACAGAAAAAACATTTACGTCGTTTGGCACTTAGAAATAGAAAAAATTGATGTCATAATTACCTGAACGACGATGTAGCACTCTGACACGGTTGACCGTCACGGAGCGTCCCGCGCAACTGACCAATGTGGCGTCGTTACACTCGGGGCGAGTAAATTTTTGCACCGGTGCAACAAAGACAGTGGCGCTATCTTACGCTCATTTGTTGAACAATAAAAACGACTTTGTAACACCATACGTATTGAACATTTTGGAACATTCTGACATCATTAACTCATTTTTGCATTTTGTGACAATTCCGTCTTTGTAGTACTAGATGAGCGAGTGTTCTCCTTTTTAGATTAGAGCGCTTCTGGCTATGTACTCGTCCCTTCTGTGATCGAAGGTACTCTCATATAGTACTGATGATTCTGACTTGATTTAAAATCGTGTCTTCCTCCGTTATTTAAATAATAAAAGGAAGCCGTCAATCTAATCGTACAGTTAGCGGCATATCTTTAGCTTTGAGCGAGTGGTACCTCTCTCTCAGTCACCCCACCCTTACCCTATGCGAGAAAGAGAGTCACCGCTCGCTCAGAGCTAAAGATACGTGCCGCTGCTATATCGTAATTTGTAGGGTTTCTAATGAAAATTCTTATCATGCAGAACATTGTATTGTCTTTTTTAACCTACAGACGATTCTGTCTTGTTGGGCAACGAACAAAGGTTTTATTTTCTAAATAGCAAAAATCTTTACTGCATTCACGACTTTTGGAATGAAATTGCAAAAAAATACACGACTTTGTGTAATAAATCGTGATAACATGGTTACATTTCTTTCATATGAGGCATTAAATAAAGAATCCTTGGGTATTTTTGTATCATCTTTTTTTATTAAAAAGAGTCTTAAATAACGAACATAAATATTTTCTTATGATTAGTGTACGTACGGCTTTTTTTAGGTATAAAAGCACTTTTTGTCCAAGATTAAGCATAATTATATCTTAACAACTACTTCATATATTTTTTAATGTTCTTAATAATTAATTTACTATCATAAACAGCTCATAATATACGTTCCGACCGAGGGGAGATTAGGCCTTAGTCGACCACACTGGCCCAATCCGGGTTGGTTGACTTCACACACAATCTTTGAATTTTTTCGCAGGAGTGTGCAGGTAAGTTTCTTCTGTCCGTTCTTCTCCACAGTGAGCGTACACTGGTAGCGAACGTGCCATCCATGATAGCTTTGACGGCGAAAAATGATTTGTAAAATTCTTAATTCGAATAAAATATTTTTTTATTTGATTTTTGATTTGATTTTGATTTACTAACTTCTTGATAATTAATATAAAAAATATAATACTGTACGTAATACAAGATGAAAGTATTGCTAGTTTCATAAAGATTTTTAATAGGTTTTTTTATGATGTCAGTAATATAAAACTAAATTACTAAATGTCAACGTAAATAATTGGCTTTACAATTTTCGTGATGTTAATTTCACTTCAGTTTGTTAGGACATGGGTGACATTGTTACCGTGAAATAGCTTTTTGATACTGTCACTCAGTTCCACGTTGAGGTCAAATAAATCTGTTAGTATGACCTACAAATTCTGTGGTTATTTTTTGGGTCGACTTGTGGAAACAAAGTACATTTAAAAATGAAAATAACTTTATTGATCTCATATTAATATGATAGATTATTGTGAGAGTTTGTATCAACTTCATTTTATCTGAAACTCATACTCGCTTTTATAAAATAAATAACCTTCTTTTATTTTTAAAGGTACGGTAGCTGTTATTTTATCACATCACCTTATCTCTTGCAGGAGCAGGAGAAGGCATTCAGAATCTTCATGAGTCCTCTACAAATATTATCTGTGTTACCTAGATTGAGAGGGAAATTCCAGGTACCATAGAAAGGCTAAAGAGAAAACTATGACAACAGAAAAAAAAATACAATAGAAAGTATGCAATTCGGCTCAAGAATTAAAAAAGACTGCACTCACGTAGCAAGTTTGAAAGAATGTTAAAAATGGAATAAAATGTTTATTCATTCCGTTGCAAAATTCAATGCAAGATGTTTAAAATGCAAGCTCTGTCCACAAATCTAAGAGGATTTTGAGTCAAATGTACCAGGAGAACAGAAATAGCTGGAGACTTCGTTATCGGAGCTCTGGCAGACGACCTAATGTTAACATTAATGGCCTGATCCCCTCCTTATTACAGCTCTAGGCAATTATAAAGTGAACTGGTTATTTACTCGTGACAGGGTAGAGAGTTTCTTGTATGAATTTACTTAATTAACTATGAAAATGTTTTCGTGCCGAACGTATGTGCAAGCCAAAGCTTATTGGTGTTTTAATATAAATAGTTCGTTGACAGCGGTTTTATTCGGAAAATTCGTGAAATTCAAATTTCGAAATAATGTAGTTTACTGTGTTGTTTTTTTGTTAAGGTATTTTAAATTTTTGTTAACAAAAAAAGAAATTCATCATCATCGTGAGGTCGACATCCGACCTCACAAACCCTGATCTCAGTGTTATAGAGCCGCCAAAGGAAATAAATCGGATATTAAGAACATCCAGAAGCTTTGTCAAAAGACAATATAAAGAAAAAAGCGTGATTATATTTTATAATATTATCTGTAGTTAGGAATAGTTTAGATTAGAAACTTTTTATAGCTCAGAAAATAATTTAAGACCGCAAAGTTTCCCCTATTAAAAACTCATTTCGGTTCCCTAGTATTAATGTGACCATTTAAGGGCCAGAATTTAGAGTAGGCAAGTTGTCAAGCGTCGTAAAATGAAGTGTTCTGGAACTTTCTTCGTTCAGGGCGCGGCGGTTAAGTTTTCGTTGACGATGTGTGGTTACAAGTTACAACCTGGTGATCGAATTTAGAAACATTCGTAAAATTTTAATGTAAAATTTCTTGATTTCGACATTATTAATAATCAATATCTGAGGACATCTCACACACGGCCATCTGATTCCAAACTAAGCAGAGCTTGTACTATGTGTATCAGATAGCTGATATACAATACTTAAATAGATAAACAACACCCAGATACAAGGCAAACACAAGTGCTCATCACACGAATGTTTGCCCTGGGCGGGATTTGAACCCGCGACCCTGTGTACCAACTAGGCTACGGGGTCAACATGTTACAAAATTGAAATAACAAAGTCTCGTTTTTATGCCAAGAGGTGTTTTTTTGTTAAAATGATATTAAATTTTCTAGAAAATAAGTTGATATTGATGTTTATTTTTACCAATGACTTCTACTTAAACATCATCATCATTATCAACAGCTCATACACGTTCCCTCCGAGGGGCTCGAGCCTAACCCACTTAAACTGGTGCTACAATATCTAGGTGTATCCTTAATAAAATCTTCATTAGTGAAAACAAAAATACAATTTACTTATGAATAATGCATTTAACATAGTTTTTAGTTTAGTTTTAGTTTAGTTGGTGGGCTCCCGTTTCCGCAATTAGACTCTGAATTGGTCCGTTTTACGTTCGGTTTTGGCTGGTTACTCCAACCAGCCCAGCTCCTTCCAGAAGCTCAGAAGCCTCCTGGGACTGTCACAGGCTTCGCGGAGCGACCCCACATTCTGGAGGATTTTTGCCCGTTGGTCAGTCAACCCTACGCATTCCAGGATTACGTGAGTGACCGTTTCTTCGGCTTCCAGACATCCTCTGCATAGAGGGCTGTCCGTCGCGCCGATGGTGAATAGGTGTTTATTGAGAAGTATGTGACCTGTTAAACTGCCTACAACTATTCGGAGGTTTTTACGGTTTAGGCTGAGAAGTCTGTGTGTTAGTCTCGGCGATAGTGTTGGGATCACCGCCTTTGACTGTCTGCAGCTTGTTAGACTAGCCCATTGGGCGTTGTGTTCGTCCCGGGTAATGTTGCGCAGCCATGTTCTCAGTTGGCTGAACGGTATCGGCAGGAGAGGCTCAGGGCCCAACACCGGAGCCTCCGATCCCCTTCTAGCCAGTTCATCAGCCGCATCATTACCCAGTGATCCCCTGTGTCCCTTTATCCATTGAAGGATGACCTTATTCTTTGCACATACTCGCTCTAAGGCTAAGTGACACTCGAAGATAAGCACTGAGCTGCAGATGTTGCCTCGAAGTGCTTGGAGCACAGCCATGCTGTCGGAAAGTATTCTGATGGTAAAATCTTCAACCTCCCTTCTCAAAATGGCGGTGGCTGCCTCGGTAATTGCTACACATTCACATTGGAAAATAGAGCTATAGTCGCCTAAGGCCAGTGATATTCTGATGTTTAAGTCTAGTGAAAATACTCCTGCTCCGGTTCCAGACTCCATTTTAGAACCATCAGTGTATATTCTTAGTTCATCCGTGCCTGAATGATCCTTGCTAGCTTCAGATAGTTGAATTTCGTAGTTCTTGGTGAATATGTAGGTTTTGGGGACCCTGTCGCATGGAGCTTGGCACATTGGCTGTGATACTATAGCATCTTTCCAGAGTGCCGCGACATGGCCATCCTGGTACATCCTTTCACCCGAAAGTTTTAAGCGAAGGGCCGACATCCTCACCTCATGTTGGATCCATAGGTCCAATGGCCTAAGTCCTAAGATAATTTCCAAGGCGGCTGTCGGGGTGGTGCGCATACTGCCCGTGACTGCTGTGCAGGCAAGTCTTTGAAAGCGCTGTAGCTTGGATTTGACGGTAATTAGCTTGGTCCTGGGCCACCAAGCAATGGCACCGTATGTGATTATAGGCCGTATAACAGAAGTATATAGCCATAAGGTGATCTTCGGCGACAGACCCCAGGATTTCCCGACGAGTCTTTTACATTGCCAAAAGGTGATGCAAGCTTTTTGTAGCTTGTGGTCAATATGCTTATTCCAGAGCAACTTACTGTCAAGTGTCACTCCCAGGTACTTGACTACATTGGTCAGGTATAGCTCGGTATTGAATAACTTTGGCAGTCTAAGCTGACCTAGGCTGCGTTTGTTTGTGAACATTATTAGCTCTGTTTTAGACGGGTTGACAGTCAGGTTGTGTTTGCTGCACCATCGTTCGACAACCTTGAAGGCTGATCTGGTGAGATCGCATAGCACATTCTCAAAAGGTCCTCTAGTGAGAATGGCTAGGTCGTCCGCATAACCGACTGTATAGTGCCCGTTATCATTAAGATTCTTGATCAGCTCATTGACCACAATATTCCACAGGAGAGGGGAGAGGACTCCCCCTTGCGGGCAGCCTCTAGCAACTACTCCTCTGGTTGTGGTATTCACAGTAAATTGAATGGCTCTATACCTTAACATGTTGTTAATCCATCCGGCAATTGTGGATTCCACTCCATGTCTTGTGAGCGCTTGGCTGATACTGGTAAAATTGGTCTTATCAAAAGCTCCTTCAATGTCAATGAAGGTGCCAAGTGTTGATTGTTTGCATTGTAATCCTTTCTCTTTGTGCGAGATTACGCTGTAGAGAGCGGATTCGGTGGATTTGCCTGAGCTGTGGGCGTGTTGATTAGCGTGAAGTGGATTTCGCAGCAAGGCATTATTCCTAATGTCCCTGTCACACAATCTCTCCAAGGTTTTCAGGAGGAAGGAGGTGAGACTAATAGGTCTGAAGGATTTAGGCTGCGTATAATCACTTTTGCCGGGCTTGGGGATAAATACTACTTTGACTTCCCTCCATTGTACTGGTACATAGCGGAAGGCAAGACATCCTCTATATAAAACAGTTAGGTGCCTGACCAGGATATCCGTACTACACCATTTCAGCAGCCCAGGGAATTTAACATAGTTATAATAATATTCATTTATTCAATGCAAATATGTAAAGCCTTAACTAATACATGTACCCTGTTAGTAGGGCGTAGCTAGCAACTACAAGATCTTAATTATTAGTGACATCTACCTAAGTATTTATGTACCTATGTAGGGGTCTAGAAATATGTAGGTAAAATAATATAAAACAACATAATATTAATAAACTCAATTATTTGTTACCTAATTTTGTTAGAAATTTTATTTTAGATTTATTGTAAAAGCTTGTATATTTGTGTTCATTTTGAATGGTATTTGGCATTTTACTGTTTTGAATGGACCGGTAATATAGACAATTTCTAAACATTTCTAATTTGGATTTAGAAAGACCAAGCTTGTTGGTGTGGTATTGCTATGTATTTATGACATCCAATGAAACAGACTACAAAAATATACATATTGTAGACCATATTTCTAATAGTAAAAAAATAATAATTTCGAAGGTGCGATTTGAAGATGCACCCCCAAAATGTCTTTAGCTTAACTTGAAGTTCGTTTATTGTAGAATGAAGTGACTTTGTTGAATGCCACGTTAGTAAGTAAATTCAAAGTTGAAGTGAACGAGAAGTGTTGACATTTACTTTCGGAAGATAAAACAGAGTGACTTACATTTTTCAATTTATTAATATTTTATTAAAACTACTTACTAATTTCATTATCCACCCGCAGCGAAGCTCTTTTTTTTTTCTGGGGTATACATTGTTTCCCGCTGTAAAAGTAACCTATTACATCCAATACATTTATTGCAATGTTAAATTTCCGCAAACCCGTAAAAAATGTTTGTTTAGAATAAAGATTTCATTACTGAAAAATATGGGTCATATTGTATACATAACATATTTTTTTACTACGCCGCGCTCCCGTCTCTAAAACCAATTAATTCTTTTAACTGGTGTAGGTCTGCTGGAAGATATATCTTTAGAAATAAGTCGGCCTGTTGTGTCGTTTTTCTTTGTGTTATTGTCATTTTCTTGTTTAATGTGTACAGTAAATGTTCAAATTATAAATAAATAAATAACTTTAAACATTAGGTTATATACTACTTGCGTGTTTGCTCGTGGCTTCAAATGGCTAAAGGTTCAACAGCCTTTCAATCAGCTGGCGCCAAAAACGGTGATGTTGCAAATGAACCTAAAATCATGCTCGTACTTGAAAAATTTCAAAATTTATCAAAAATTCCTAGGAATATATTGTAAAACTTTTAAAAATCTATAAGGGTTCATAAGATAAATCAGTTGAGATGTCTGAGGTTTTGCACATTTAACTATAACACGTTGCATAATTACCTATATAATATGTAACAAATAATTCATTCAACTAGTTTTCAATCGTCAAACAATTTTGCGATAAAAAAGACAAAACGCTTGTAAATGCACGTGCAATGGAATGCACGTGACGCTGCAGCTTCAAAATGAAATTCCTAAATCGCTTTCTAATGCTTTGGTTGCAATATATAAAATGCTTTAAGAAAATTTTGCAATATTGGAAGAGTTATTGGCAGGAAGCAAAATAAGAAAAGTGTAATGAAGTTGAGTCCGTTTATTTGAAGATTTCTAATCTAGTTAATTAACAAACATTTTCTAGAAAGATGGGTATCGGGTTCCAACGCGAGAGGTAAGAAAAATGGATGACATCCGTGGTTAGAATGACACGGCGGCGCTAGCGTCACTGTCAAAACGCGGGAATATGATAGAGAGAGAGAGCGAGCATTCCTGAGTATGCGAGCGAACGAGACGGATAATTCTGCCGTGTCTACATCCGCGGTAATGAGCGTAAATTTTCGCGAGAATGAGGCGAGTTTACACAACTCGCACTGCGTTCCGTTACAAAAGTATTTTTTTATATTGCTATCTTTTGTTTTCACTTACGGTACAAGTAGAGATTCAAATGGTATTCAAGCCATTGAATAAAATCAAATTATGATGTTAACCAAGTTTTGTCAACATTAATTAATATACCTACTATTGTTTATTCTCTGATATTTGTGACGTCATTTCCGTCCATGCTCTTTCTTCTTCTTCTTGTAATTTATAAATAAACTGCTTTGTAAATACAATAGTAAAAGTTAAGCTGGAGTTTTAAATAAATAAATAAATATGTGGGGACATCATCACAGGGCCATCTGATCTCAAACTAAGGAGAGCTTGTACTATGATGGGTACCAGACAGCTGATATACAATATATAAATATATAAATACATACTTATACACAGTGAAATTTACATCGTTTTGTTCCCGCCGTGTAGTGATAGTACCCGTCAAACTGAACAACTTTTCACGAAAAGAAAAATTCCTGACAAAAAAATTTTTGGTCTCTCCATACAAAATGGGTCGGTCGGGAGTCTCACTTTGTATGGAGAGACCAAAAATTTTTTTGTCGCATGAATTTTTTTTTTTCATCAGTGGACTGCAATAGGCTGATTGATTGATTGAACCTCAAATCATACAAAATAAATTATCATCATCATGAATAACTCTTATAAGTCCCCACCGAAAGGCTCGAGCATGCCCTGAATTAGGGTGATTAGGCATTAGGTGACCACGCTGGCCCAGTGCGGGTTGGTCGACTTCTACTTCGAATTTCTTCGCAGGAGTGTGCAGGTTTCATCACGATGTTTTCCTTCACCGTAAGAGCGTCGAATAAACGTACACATGAATTCGAAATTTGAAAACACATTGGTACACGGTGGGGACCGAACCCGCGTCTCCCGGACGAGAGGCAGCGGCCCAAGCCACTAGACCACCGACGCTCTAACACCGATCTATTAATTAAATCCATTTTTGATTGATAATCGAACAGTTCATCCCAGGAACTTTATCGATGGACCGGAAATTAAAATTAATTGAATTCGCATTCCGTTTATAACCATTCCTTTTCACTAGTTAATAAAAACAGAATATTTAATTAAGAACTGAAAGCTCACAGAAAACGTTCGGTTAAAATGAAATAACCAATTGTTTTTTTTTATTCACTCTTGGGTTTCATGTTAATTGATTACTCACACTACTCTATGGTTAAATTTATTTGCAGGTGAATAAAATATAACTTTGTGCTAACATTTTAACTCCTTGTTATGTATATAATTACTATCATTCCGCCCGCGCTTTCACCCGCGTTAAAGTTTTCTCGTGGAAATGAAGTGTTTTTCCGCAGTAAAAAGTAGCCTATTCAAGGACCTAACCTTCATATGTGCCAAGTTTCATCCCGATCCATCCAGCGGTTGAAGTGTGATTAAGTAAGAAACATCCAAACTCATCATCATCATCGTGCAAACGTCAAACATCCAATTTTTCACGTTTATAATATTAGTAGGATTTGCCAAATTTCAAATCAACGAAGGAACCTCATACATTAAAAAAAAATCATCGGTATTTTTGAAAACCTAAGAAATAGAAAGAAAATAGAGTAGCTAATACTTTTAGAAGCAAAATATTAAAATTTTATTAACAAGGTTTTTATTGGATATCGGAAATTCCTTGGCTTGAAAATCTATTATTTTCTTACGTTATTTTCTATGATAAAATAATGTTTTAGCAAACTTGTGACTTGTGACTGAATCGACAACAATTACAAAATGTTTGCGAAGTCAACCGCTAACTGCGTCAGTTCAACAAACTGTTGAATTCCGCGTAGCATGTGCTACGTCGTAGCAACTTGCTACGAAGTTTCTCCGTAGCTGACTACGAGGTTTAGAAATGTTAACAATTAAACTTGTAGATAATGTAACAAAACGTGGTAGACTTAACAGTCAAGTAATTGGTTACCGTACAACAATGCTTACGATTAGGAATAAGAACATTGAATTTCTCCGCACTTCTCTTTCGGTGCACCTCATCCCTAATCAAGAATGGACGTGGACTCAAATAGTCGCCCATTATTGGATTGAATAATATTCGTGACTGTACACAAAGACATGAAACTACATAGACAGAAATAGTGGGATGTTTTGCTAATTAGACGATACGTGCGTCAGAAAATTTGATAATTAGACTTTCTGATCGGGATTTATCAAATAAATCATGCAAAAAAGAATTCAGTACAAACTGACTTTTGTTGCTGTAACAGAATCAAAACAATATGTTTAAGTGGCAGTCACGTCTCGGTGCAACTTAGTATGCACAGCGCAGCTTTTTACTGCACTGGGATTGCATGCAAATAATAAAAATTACTTGCTTTATGCTAATTTATTACGGAGCATCTGGCTAACAGTGAGATTTTTTTTTTAATTTCTCAGCAATTTCTAGGACAATCTGTGCAGGCTAAAATGATGAATACTTTATACCGAGTGTCCAGAAAGGGTATTTGCACTTTTAAATATCAATAAATCGTCTTAATGAGGGTAGATAACAAATAATACATAATGTCATACGTGAAATTTATTGTAAATTTTGTTGAAATGGATTCGTATACTGGAGTTCAGCACGCATTTTGTGTACGAGCTTACAAAACAGTAATTCGATAATAACAGCTCGCCGCTTATATCGCGCGCAGTTCAATTAACGGGACATTTCTTTATCTCCCAGTGCGAATAGGAGCTCATGGAGGCCTCAGATGGAGCAATCAGGGTGGCGGCATACTGAGCAAATAAAATATAAAATCTTTGACGAGCCATCGACTCGAAAGAAGAAGAATTAGAAAATGGATTAAGACCGTCATTTGGTCAACATAATTTTTTCGTCGTAAACTTTCCAGGGTATGTACTTTTTGCAAATAGTAATATAATAATAATAATATAATAACAGTGAAATGATATACTTTTCATATATAATTTTTAGGTATAAACTGCCAACACTCTTTTAGGACACCCTGTATAATAGATTCAATTACAGCCGAGCTGATTGAAGTCGGTTAAAAACATGCAACTACGCGACGGATTTCCAAAATGAAATACTCAAAGCTTCTGCAATACTGACTTTGACTTTTTAACATTGATATCGCATCAGCGAGAAAGTAATATTTACTGTGTGGTTTTTTAACCTTTCATTTGGAACTGTGCCAATTCCTCAAATTAACATTTGAAAAACGTGTTTTTGGTTATAATATAACATACAGATTAAACAAACATAAAACGGTAAAAGGTTATAACGAGTTGCTAAAAATTTCCAAATCCAAATTGCCAAAGTCGCTAGTCGGCAATACTTAGTTACCTATTTTCACTTACAAAAAGTTCAGTTTATTTTATCTTTGCAAGTTTCAGTGTCGCTATTTCATGATATTTAAGTGACTAAAAGCACTTAACAGTTTTCAGAGAAAACAAAACTTACTAAGAAATTTAAAATCTATTTAGTATAGAGTTCGCTTGTTAAAGTCAAAATGTTAATTCAATTTTGGATTAAAGACATTATGCAATGATAGTCTAACAAGTGAAAATTTTGTGAAGAAGAAGCTGCCAAAGAAAATTTTAAATTCAATTTCTACAATATTAGGGATCTATTTGTAGATGGCGCCACTGTGTTGGGCAGTAAAATAATAAATTATCTGCACTTTTCGTCATATTTAAATGACGCTTGAGGAGAAAATGGCAGTAAGATTTCCTATTGAAACAGTTTGCCTAAATTTTAATGTGATATACAGCATGAAATTTACATCGTTTTGTTCCCGCCGTGTAGTGATAGTACCCGTCAAACTGAACAACTTTTCACGAAAAAAAAAATTCCTGACAAAAAAATTTTTGGTCTCTCCATACAAAATGGGTCGGTCGGGAGTCTCACTATGTATGGAGAGACCAAAAATCTTTTTGTCGCAGGAATTTTTTTTTTCGTGAAAAGTTGTTCAGTTTGACGGGTACTATCACTACACGGCGGGAACAAAACGATGTAAATTTCACGGTGTATATCAATCAATAAATCCGCCTATTGCAGTCCACTGATCACCCGTTTTTCTAACTATTATTATGTGATATGTATAATCATTATATTATTTACACGTCAATAATAAAACAAAAGTACATACAAAATGTTAGTTTGTTATAAATTATAATGAAGAACGTTTTATGTATTGTAGAAACATAACAAATACCTTACAATATCAGCCCAAAGAAGCAAAATAAACAGAATACAATGAACGGGAGTAATCAACGGTACAAACGAATATTGCGAAGCCCTCCGGCCGTGTGAACTCGGACGAATGTAAAGCTAAGATTACAAGAGCGATTAAATGCTGACCACAATTTTTTTCATATCTAAAATTTCCTACTGATCAACCATAATATCTTCTTCTTTTACTATGCTAAATAAAAGTACAAATATTATTAAAACACTCGTCATAATACATTAACGAAAACATCCACATTTTTTAGGAAATTATTTATATTTTGGTGTATGCTACTTAGATTATGTCAGAAAGTAATGTAAAAAAAAGTGTTAGAGTTACAGAATGGGTTACCAGATGGACAGGTTCTGTCATTTGTTTAAGAAACCCTTTGCTTTTATTATCGAATCTATGTACATCCGCGTGTTACATGTATATGTTTTTTTATAAAATCTGTATCAAAAATAGGTTTTCCGTGTTAAAAATGTAGTATGATAGCATACGTTGCCCCAAAATCTATCTTTGTCTAAATATCTCGTCAAATAAATTTCTCTGTTTCGATAGCTACTTGTTTTTACATAGTCCTCATGTCACTTAATTTTGTGCAAGCAGCAACGAAGCTTGACACTTGACCCCACCAAATGAATACCAAAGAAGCCGGGGAAAAAAACTATACCATACCACATTCGAATACGCAGTACAATGATGTTTTATATGACTTGGTTTGTAAGAACGTCGAAAGTAAGCTTCAATGTACAGCAGCGATATCATCTGCCTTTCTGTCATCGCCGTCGTCTGTTAAAATTAATTAGGTGCTATGTTTTAGCGGGCTTGGCTACTCTTCACTTTGGTTACTCTTCTTGACTATTGTAGTTCGTTGGCAAGCAGTAACAAAATATTTCTTTTGGTATGCTCTCGACAGCCGGTCGCTAGTGTCCACTGCGCTTAACCATTATTATCTGTATGTAAATGAAGAAGTGCATCTGATGAATAAGTTTCAGCAGACGACCGACACTGCGAGATTAAACATAGATATCCGGTGACTTGTAGTAGTTCCTATTCATCTGTATGGTGATTTAAACATTGCAATTGTGAGGTGTAAGAATGGAATATGATAGAATGTAGAGCGCCAGCGAAGTATTTTGTATTTAAACTGCGATTTAGACCTTCAACGTCCTATAAAATGTATAAAAAAAAATATATATTTCCATAGGATATTATTACATCACTTAGATCCGTCATTACATTTTTTTGGGTGAGTTCACTAACACAATGGCGGAATCTGTGGAGAAGAGCTCACCGAAGAAACTCCACAGTCGTCGCATCTTTTGCGTCTCCCTTTTTAAATAAAAAAAAAATATTACAAAATTAATGCTAATTAAATATCGAAAAGGCCTGCCACTCAAGCAATCTATTCACATCGACATCTTAATATATAATAATAATTAACAAACTGTACGCTTGTGCTTGTTCAAGCTGTATGCAATTATTTCCCCGTGAAAATTTATTTTTCTAGCAGCAACTTTATGTTTTTTGCCGAAAATAGTAGCTTTAATCCGTTATTAAGTGCTAATCTACCTTTATAATAAACAGAACAATTTAGCAATAAATATCTTATCTTATCTTATCTTAACGTGAAAGCCAATCAAATAGGGATCATAAAGTTTAGCATTTCGAACAATGATTTTAAATCAAGAAATCGGTGTTATAAGGTCTCAGAATAAAAACTCCTTCGCTGCGCTCGGCTTCGTAAGCTACATCTATACAGAGGCAGAGGTCGATAGATATTTGATTTGACATGTCATTTTTGACTTCGCTGCGCACTGCGTGAGACCAAATGGATTTTAACTGGTAAACGACACCGATACATCAGTGTAAAGCAAAGATTTCTGAAGTGCATCGCCTTCTCGCGCGTCTTTTGTTACTGTCAGGTTTCAAGTTAATTCTTTTTTTTTTGGCACTAGTGGACAGGTATCTTCTTAGTATCTTCAAAGTTTTTATCTGACACCTAGCTGTCACATTTAATAATAATCAATGATGTTATATGAGTGTGGTAGATGTTTCACTAGACTTCTGACGAGAGCGTCGGAAGCGATCGTCTTTTGTTTATCTGAGCGTAGTAGCATCATAATGGTTGCCTGCCAGCATTAAAAAGGAATCAAATTTGAACACCGAACAGTATGAATATACTTTATCTTTACTAAAATATCATTGAATAATAACTGAACTACATAAAGAAGTTTCCTCTCATTTATTTTGAGGTACAAAGTCCCATAAAACAACAGATACAAATACAAATACAATCCAATGCAGTGCAATATAAATAAATAAAATTTACGCATTTAAGTCAAACGAAATTGCTTTAATTTATCACATAGTAAAGTATTAGTTTAAAATGTTTTTTCCATCTAAAATTAATGTCATGTCATTTATAATAAAACGTATGGCTACGAACAACGGTCTCTCAGTGACGTCATAACATAAATTCTGACATAACAAACTCAACGAGATAATTTTATCATGTCGCCAGTCACTTTTCATTTACTCGTAGTTGCTTTGGTAGTTGGAGGACGCTGTTACATTTAATAAAGTACAGCCATTGTGACGTCAACTCACTGGATAGTTGAAGTAGTAGGTAGTAGTGAGGAATACAGATAAAAGGATGTGAGATATTTTACTCTCATCATCATCAATGATATTATTATATATAAAATAAGGTAGATATCGCACTAGCGCACAGAAACTGAGACGGTCAAAATAATTTGGTTAAAGAGAAAAAACAAAAAACAGTCGCGTAGCAGCAGCAAATTGCCTGCCTGCCAGCATTATAAAGGAATCCCCTGAATTAGGGCAATTATTAAACCGTAGACAACCACACTGGCCCAGTACAAGGTGGTCAACTTCACACACATCTTTAAATTTATACGCAGGAGTGTGCAGCTTTCATCACGATGTTTTCCTTCACCGTAGGAGCGCCAAATAAACGCACGTATGAATTTAAATTTCTGAAATACAATGGTACTTATATATGGTGGAGATCGAACCCACGTCTCCTAGACGGAAGACAGCGGCCCTAACTCAAATCACTGACGCTCTCATTAAATATATAGAAACATAATATTCTTACATACATGTTTGATAATGACGAATATAAACGTTTTATTCTGTTCAGTTGGGAATTCTGAAGTTAACTATAAGTAACTATCCAAAATAATCCAAATCCCAAGAAACAAAGTAAAGTTTTTGTTTAAAAATTGAAAGCATAAAAAGTAAACCTGCGCTGCGCACGCTTACAGAAGCATATTGTACAGGAAAGATATAAGAAAAAGTTTTCACAAAAACGTGCTTTACTGCCATAGAAATATAAACTATGGAAGTGACTACTAACAAAGCAATTGTTTTGCCTTCGTATTTCAGTAAAAATATATAAAAAATAAAAATATGTGGGTAATATAGGAAGGAATCAATGGTGGCACATTACGCTATGGACTGATTTTAATTATTTTGACAAAATTTATTAAGTTTTATCGACCTGTACTGGGCCAGTGTTGTAACAAACAAATAAAGCGCAAAGGTCTGATCATTCTAATTTTGTATAGAAATATCTGTAAAGACATAAATTATTATAAGATAGCAAGTTAAAACCAAGCGAATATGAATTGATGTATACTATTATTCCCTTTGGTCCATTTTTATAACTGTGTTTCATAACTAGCTACGAAAAAATAAAATTTCTTCACTGTTTCATAACCAGTTATCAAAAAGGAATATTTAAACTATTTTAATTACTAAAGCTACGAAACCAGCCAAATTTATGTTTTTTTTTATAACCAGCTAAGAAACTAGCAGAATTTAAAAAAAAAACAAGTAAGCATTTGATAAAGTAATAAATTCATTCTTCAACGAAATTATACTCTGTCATAAATATTTAAACGTTCTTGTATAGAAATGACGAAGTTTTAATAATTCGGACAAAGAAATGTCCGTGATCATGGGCATGAATCTCGTATAACAATAAATCAATTTCTCTTCCAGTAGTTTTAGCTCGTCGCAATGTCCAGAAAGTTTCTAGTTTCAGTACACGTTCCTCCATCTAACCACTACAAAGTACTCCACACCACATAAAGGGGTATCGCGGAGACTGCGGAATTCCCCCACGCCCGACTGGGACAGATTTCAATATTACCACCAGGAATTTTCTTTTGTTCAAGTTCCAGAAGTTGAGGTTCGTTCTCGCAATTTTTCTTTACAATATTTGAAATTAAATTATCTGCCTGAATAATTTTTGGTTTACTGTATTTGATTAAATTGCTATCGAAATTTAAAGTCTGGCCACGAGTAAAAAAAATCGCGCGGTCATACACCCTATTTTAAATTATTTGAAATTAAGTGTAGTTGAAATACTAACAGTACTTTTAAAAGCAAGTGAAATGTGAAAGAAAAGAAATGTTGCCGGTCTAACCGAACAAAATAATATTTTTCATCCCCTTAGCTGAAAAACGTTCACTGCTGCACATTAGCTTTCCCCAAAGGTCTTCCACAGCGACAGGTTATGCGTTTTCCACATTTAGTGGATTTTTATGACCTGTCCATCTTGTTGGGGCCTACCATCAGTTTTATGAGTAATAAGCTTCGCACACTGCCACTTCTAAAACTTCTTCAAAATACAAACAATACCTAGTTAGATTGATTAACTTGTTACGTAATTATTCAAGAACAAAGTGAAACTACAATTTCTTATTTAATTAACATCACAGTATCGTTAGCTTCAACAAGTTTGATTAAAACATTTTAAACAAAATTCAATAATTTAGTTTTAGCTAAAGATTAATAAAATTGAATTTAAAGTTTGCTAATAGAAACTACGTTTATGCACAATCCTGTTAAAGTATTTTTCGAAATCAATTTATTATAATGATACATAAAAAGCGTGTAGTAAGGACTATTTTCATTTTCATTTTCCATCATCATTTTTGGATATTACCTTTCAAATCTAGATACCTAAGAAGTAAGATCGCTGGTATCTTGATAAAAAATAGGCTTTCTGCGCTTTCGAGCGTACTGAGATAGTAAAAAAATGCTTGAACAGGAACATTAAAACAAACAAAGTCAACAATTTTATTGTTTTTGTTTAACCGCTGGTGGTGGCTGGATGAGGAAATCGGGTGATCGTGCGCTTTGGCGTGCCCTTGGGGAGGCCTACGTCCAGCAGTGGACTGCAATAGGCTGATTGATTGATTGATTTAATAAACCTATTCGTTTTAGAAAATATAAACAACGATCCATCAGAAGTGATTTTTTTTTCTTCTACCTATCTTGTAAAACAAGGAAAAATACATATAATATAATGTCAGTTCCACTGACAATTATCTTGGCTTGAAATATGAACAGCACTACAATCCGCAGGGTATAATTGGTTATGTAAAACATAGATTAATATTTGTTGCTGTACTAAAAAAAGCAAATTGTACTCTAACTAGAGTACTAGATAGTATCGCTAGCCAAATTACTATTTTAACGGTAAGTAATACCATAAAGTAAATGCTTAGTTAGCAGTAACTTTGTTTAGTGAGCAGTGACAAAGCTTTTTTTTCAGTGTATTAAAAAAAATCAGCATTTTTCCTGCTTTTTATGGTTTATAAAACTTTTTTTTGGCTGTCTATGGATTTCGATCACTGTTGAGTACTTTTACTTAGTACTTACCTACATCTTTTCTCAGCACTATCTCTCCCAGAAACAATGAAAAACAAAATGGAACCCTCAAATTTTGCTAAAGGGAATTCTTATTCAGCAAATATCTCCTTACCTTTTCATGACAACGGTTAAGGAAAAAGTGTCACCTTTTTAAAAATATGATCGCGTTTGCGAGGCGGCGTTCACACTGGAGGGATACGTGAGTCCTTTGCATAATTCCTGAGCATTATCTGGCCTTCTGGGGTATTCTGGGCATGGATACTTGCTTTATTCAGCGCTTTATATGGTCCGCTGAATTTTTGCTAGTAGCCAGGGAAATTTTGATCGAAAACGAACATGCAGTGTTTTGTCCAACATCGGGCACATTTTACTTATCAAGTTGATAACTATATAACACCACACTGGTTCCCCAGTTTGATATTCAAGATATTGAAGAATAAATTACCTGAATTTAAAAAAAAAAAAAACAGCCAAGTGCGTGTCCGTTTCGCTCTCTAAGGTTTGCGTACCTTACGCAGTTTTATTGGAAAAATATAAATTTTGCTGAATTTCAATTTTATCTGGCGTGCCCTGTTTCGGGAACCGAATAAGGGAGATTATTATTAGACCTTAGTCGACCACGCTGATCCAGTGCGGTTTGGTCAACTTGAGTTTTTCACTTGAATTCATTTTTTTCGCAGGAGTGTGCAAGTTTCATCACGATATTGTTGTTTACTGTGTGCTGTAAATAAATGTATTCTTATTCTTATTATGTTTTCTTTTACCGTAAGAGCGTCGAATAAACGTGCATATGAATTCGAAATTAGAAAACACATTGGTACGTGCTGGGGATCGAAACCGCGTCTCCCGGACGGGAGGCAGCGGCCCTAGCCACTAGACCACCGACGCTCTAAGATAATGAGTTCAATTGTAATTTTTTGAGAATTATTTTAGCCTTCTCCGTGGCCTGAGTGTACCAAGCTTGAAATATATTTTAAGAATATAATATTTTGCAAATGTGATGTTTTTTCTCACAAAGGGTTATTGTCTGTAGGTTACGTGCCACCTGAAGCTCTGTTTACCTCATCAGGGATATTGGCATGGAATAAAGTAAAAATTCTCAAGAGAGCTTCGTGAAATTTGCCAGTTTCATGTAAAGGAATTTCAGTTCTCCTGTTTCCTAAAAATTGTGCAGCTGAGCGAGTTTTACAAATAACGTAAACAATAACTAATTTTGTAATGTTTTAAACCAAGCCATTTAGTTTTATGACCTAAATTTCCTAGCATGAGTGGCGTTGCATTATTGCATAAACACATCAAGCTAGGTGCTTATTATTTTCTTAATCTTATTAACAAAACGTTGTTATACCAATTTTATTTTAAAACTTAAACTTTGAATAAAAATTACATTTATATCGTTCACGATTTAAAAATAGCAAAGAACTTCAGCATGACAAGAAAATTTCATTTTTCTACTTTGTAATAAAGTATATTATGGCATGCAAGTCATGAAAAGCGTGAAGTGTAATATTTATGACAAAAAAATGGTAATAAAGAAAAATATTTGTGAAATATCTAACACCCTCATTCCCATGGGTGTTAGATATTTTACAAATATTTATAATAAAACAAACTGACTGATATACATAATAAAAAAAACATACTTGTTAAATAACATCCAGATACGAGTACAAGTCAAATACAAAAATGTTCATCAAACAAATATATTTTGTTCCCATAAGTGATATAGAAAATCCATAAATTGTGTACGGTTTATAAAGTATAAATTTATATTTGGTCTGTAGTATATGGAGACCACGTCTCGGGAAATGTAGTGTGGGACGACTCCTGCCAGATGGACTGATGACCTGAGGAAGGTCGCTGGTGGTGGCTGGATGAGGAAAGCGGGTGATCGTGCGCTTTGGCGTGCCCTTGTGGAGGACACCATTACTATATTGTATCGTAAAAATATACAACGTGTTAGTAAAATAACGCAAAAAATCTCGGGGGGTAACTCGGCTCTTGACACTGAATAACTTTTGTTCTAGACCTTTTCCGAAATTGCAATAAAATAAATACTTTTCACCGAGAGCGTCGGTGGTCTAGTGGGCCGCTGCCTCCTGTCCGGGTGACGCAGGTTCGATCCCCACCACGTACAGAGGACAAAGGATATAGTCAGGCCAGGCGGCTTGAAACGGTTTGAATTTACTCAAGAGATTTTTTAGACGTAGGTATTTGAGCTGTTGTTGATGAAATACTTTTCATACATATTGACTCGTTAACTAATGAGATTGAATGAAAAGTAAAAAAAAAAAAATGATTTCGGAAAAGTTCCAGAACAAAAGTCGTTTAGTTTCATGGGCTGAGTTACCACCCGAGAGTTGTTGCGTTATTTCACACGTATTTTTTTTATTATTATTGAATAAATGGTTTATTTAAGTACCCTTACTTTTAAGTTAATATTAGAATAATCTTTCCCAAATACATTTTAAATTAGCTTGCAAATGAAACTATTGTATAATGTGTTAAGTCATTCATTGACAAGAAAACATGGCGTTTCATAATTCACAGACAAGAAAGTAGTACGTCATCGCATAAATAATGTGAAACTAGGGCTCTGTGCAAGTCACGCCAAGCATATTAGGAGCACATTACCCCGACTTACAAAGCCGACGGTGAACAGGCATTTTCTCAGTGCTTACATGGTTATTATAATGAGGGAACCGATGCGGATTTTGTCAATCAATGTTTTAGCTAAAGTGTAAACTAGAATACACCTGAAAATATTAAATTAACTTCTGTCTTGGGTTACACAATACTCTAGTTACTACCAAACTACTGCCTCAAGACGACTTTTACTCGCCCAAAAGAATTCTTTACCCACGAACAGCAAAACTTATTATGTAGGTGTATAACACAAAATAACTTGGCAAGAGCTTTGAACTCTCCAAACAACAACGCCTACGAATTTTGGCTGCGAACCAAAGTGTAGCTACCGTATAATTAAAAACTAGAGTTAGTTACCCACTTCTGAAAGTACATTTTTCCAACCGTTTACAAAACTGGACACGTAACTAGAAAAGTTGAGATTTGTGAACGAGCGAACTGCAATTTCGTTCAATAACTTTCCGATACCGCTTCGGTTACAGCCTTTAAAATTTACGGTAAACGCGTTTTACATGAGAACTGCGCGTCGACGATTTGTTCTGAAACTTTCGATTGTCAGCGTATTCAATTTTACCACGTTTACGGTGTATTTTAGTTTAAAAATGATCACTTTTGTTTTTGCTTCATCCAGAACTTTTCTTTTTGACCCCCTTCTCTCAGTGTCATTCCAGGTCGACAGAATTTCTTTGTTTTTTGGTGAGCGCGTATCTTTCACTTACTGGTTGAGTAGAGGAGTTGTCTCGGTATGGCTGGTTTACACGTATTAAGCTATTAACTAATTAATAACTTAATGCGTGTAAAATAAACATTGAAGTTATTAGTAAGTTGCAAGTTTTTAGCGTGCAAGCATCAACAAGCACATTAGAACTTTTTTTAATGTTTAATGGTCCAGTTACTAGACATTTATACCAAATAATTACCAAAATACACGAGTAAGTTGGTAGGCGTGACTTGTCACTTGACACGTTTGAACGGTACGGTTTGGTTATTTTTTTGAGTTAGCACAAATTTGGTGGATCTTTGGATAACCAAGGAGCTTAACTTGTATACTTGCATTTGACGTGTGAACGCTTACTTAAAATTGAATTAAGGTTTAGTTACTACTTGACAACTTAATACGTGTAAACTAGCCATTAGAAGCTAGACAACGACATGCCCAACGTGCTCAGGCTTAAAACATAACCTCCGCATAAAACTGGTATCAATAAATATTGCAATATTGTAGTTGCCAATAAGAAAATTGCGTTAAAGAGGAATGGAATTACCCTAGCGAGGCATTCTGTTTTAGGCAAGACGAAAGTGGAATACTAAATATTCTAGAATAAGAATCGTTAAAGCATTAACATATTTGAGTCGTATATAATCAAAACCGGCAATGTAGGTCTGATCAAAATTTTGACAGAATAGAAAAAACGATTTGTCTTAAATTGTGAGCCATTATGATAATGCCTTATGCTTTAGGATAATGTTTGGAGTATTACAACAGACAATAATAGGTTTTTTTTTGGTTAAAAAGAGGAATGAGTAAGTCAGAACGATTTTAATTTCAAAGATTGCCGACTTAGATTCTAAATTTCAAAGATTGCCGTAATTGAACCCAACCTCGATAAAGATGGCCGTCTTTGGTACCAAACTGAATTATCTTTGCCGTATTTGGTTCTCATAATTTTAATGAGAAATAGGGTTGTCAAAATTCAATATTGTGTGGTATGATAGGTAAACACACTAGAGACACAATATATTTCCAATTTTAATTTATCTACACATTAGTTTCAATCACAGCAAAAGTAAATATCATTAGCCACGGCTGTGGCGCGACCACTCCGGGGCGCTCATATTCAGCACATGTCAACATTGACAACCCTATCGAAGTAAAAGCCACCACACTTACCTTAGTTTTTTTGACACATTTTTCTTCCATGTTTCGGGATTTCTACTTCTTTTTCTTGCGGTATTTGTTGACACAGGTGTTGGACTATGCTCCATTATCAAAAAAGAGATAAAATTTGCAGCAAAACCACTAATAAAACAATAAAAACTTGAGGCACGGTTCACTAGAAAAAACGCTATCCGCTATTTTATCGCGTGACCTAATCAACGCTGCTGATTGGCTGACAGCGGAAGGTGGCCGACTATGGTACTAAACTCTAGAAGGTTGCCGGCTTTGATCCTAACGTCAATATTAATTGCCCTTTTTGTACTGTTTTTCGCCGTTTTTGATCGTAAGACATTTAATAAGGTCGGTTGCATTTGAAATTCTGGTGTTGCCACACTAATAAACTCATTTTTGCCAATGCACCTACTTTGCCGCTTTTGATTCTATACGACTCATTTTATTGTACAATTAAATAGAATTTTTAACTATGACCGATTTCTGAAAAAACTTGTAAATTACCTAAAAGGTTATTGTTATAAAATATACAAAAGTTTTATCAAAATAACTCGCTAAAATGCAAACCGCTGTTGCTGTTTTGAGATTGTGACAAAATATATCTGTCAAAAATGAGAAAACTCAGCAAAATGGCGTTCATTACGACACCCCTCAAGAAAGTGCTAAGTCAACAAAATTTTCTGTGTATAATATAAAAGGCCCAGTCATCTATCTGTCGTATTGTGAAGAAAAGAGAGTGTTTCTTATAAAATGTTGCTTATTTTCATTTGTAAAGAAAAGCCGACCAATAAAAGTAAGTAAGAATCTGAACAGATTTATACAACAATCGGGCACTTTGATTAAGTAAATAATCACAACATTTTTGTTACAATAATATATGAAGATTTTTGTATTTGGTAAAAAATGTTTGAAATCTCTAGGTATGGTGAAATTAAAATATCCCCTATACGTACCTGTCTGTAAAAAAGTACCTACCTGTGTGTGAATTAGAGTAATACCTGATTAGCGTTTTGCCCGCGGTTACGCTCTCATTGTGTAAGATTCTCCCGTGGGAATAAGACTTTTTCACGCATTTTTTTTTTTTTTTTTTTAATTTTTAAGTTATTGAATTGATAAGTATTTTATTTTTTATATTATTGCGAATGATTATTTTAATGAAATTAGAATTTAAGTTTTAGTATTTATATTGTATAATAACAATTTAATGTAATCACTATGAAATTATGCACGTTAAATTATTATTTATATTATTATCGTAATTGGCCAAAACCTATTTTCTGTAAAACCTATTTGTCTTCCACTTGCATGCCTTATCTTATGCAATGCCCTGACAGGGTCATGTACTTATCTGCCATGTTAAATTAGAACTTTTAAGCTTGTACATGTGAGCATAAATAAATAAATATCTCCATTCAAAATTTCATCTAAATCCGTTCAGTACTTAAAGCGTGAACGCGGAACAAACATCCAAACATCTAAACATCCACACACACACATAGGATACTTTTTACGGGAAAAAGTCTTATTCCCACAGGAAAATCTTATACAACGCGAGCATAGCCGCGGGCGAACCGCTAGTTTATAATATGTGTGATAATCTCTTTCATCATCAATCATCTTTCATTTCGGACAATCAGGTGATTCAGCTTATAATCAAACTAGTGAAAGTCAACACAGTTCAACACAAAGCCTTTTTTGTTTGACAGTCCCAACCGGGATTTGTACTCGGAACCTCCAGAGGAGTCGAATGCTTCACCACTTGAGCACAGAGGCTGTTTTTTTTTAAATTGTACTAATACTTATAACTTGTGAACAAAACTTCGGAAAACGTCATAAATTACAGTAGGCAGTAAGATAATTGTTTAAGGTTGTTAAGAACGTTTTAAAAAAAAATACTTAAGATGCAGATGAAGAAAAAACCTCCAATAATATCATATACAAAATTCGGTACAGCGCAGCGGCTCATTCTCCTGACATGATGAATAATATAGAGAAAAAATAATGAGCTTGTACCGTTTTTCCCAGACAGCTGTCTTGCAGGAGATAAAACAAGTGATGCCAGAAAAACGCAGTGTTTATAATTTGATACGGGATAAAATCAGAAACGAAATCATCCGGCAGAGGACCAAGGTAGTTGATATTGTCCAGAAGTGTAGCAAGCTGAAGTGGCAGTGGGCTGGCCACGTCTGTCGTAGAACCGATGAATAATGGAGTAGACGGGTTCTCGAATGGAGACCGCGTCTCGGGAAACGTAGTCGACGCCTCCCTGCCAGGTGGACTGATGACCTGAGGAAGGTCGTTGGTGGTGGCTGGATGAGGAAAGCGGGTGATCGTGCGCTTTGACGTGCCTTTGGGAGGCCTACGTCCAGCAGTTCTGCAATAGGCTGATTGATTTGCTTGCGGTTATGCTTATATTTTGTTGTTTTATCAGTAACAGTGTCTTTAAAAACGTGAAGGGATATACATTTAACGTTTCAAGCGATGATGATGGATGAGGCCGTTAATTTTAGAAATAGCAAAGTTATGAGGTGTTATACAGTAGAAATTCCGGTCGGGACTGGACAAAACTAGCCAAGGACAGAGACAAATGTCACTCTCTGGAGGAGGCCTTCACTTAAGGGGGTTCTTGCATATATTTTTTTCTTTTGACTGAGACGATGATGATGATAACGAATTTCACTTAATCAGTTCTCTAGATTCTTAATTGATAGCAATAAAAATAAATATGTATCAGTTTTTTATTCTAAGTTCAAAAACTATTTAGCATTAAATAAAGCTCAGCGCGTCGGTAATACAAAAATTGCAACTGAAACAATTTTATCAGTTCTATAATGTTTGTATTCTCCTATATTGTGTGTACAAGGTACAAAGCAGTGGGAAAATTTACATAAAGCCGCGGTTTTTCAACTAGTGTGGAGCGAATACAGCAATATTGGTGGCGGAGGAAGCGGTACTGAGCCACTGGGCTTAATTAAATAGACCTGGGCTAAGAGTAAAGTTCTTATTTTTTCTCAGGTAGGTATAATAATCATTTACATGAAAAAAATATTAATTACTGTAAAAAAAGGTTGGTGATCGCACTCTACTTTGACTTTGATTAAAATACTTCAATACGTGCAACTGGTATTAATATTAATAGCATTTCAAATTTCACTATTCATCAACGGCCCGTTACAGTCCACTGCTGGACTATGAGCCTCCTCCACTTAAGTGGAGGGTTTTACCATAATCTCCACGCTTGGCAGGCGGGTTGGAGATCGCAGATTAAAAAGTTGCTGTATCAGAGAGCGCTGCTGCCCGTTCTCTGTTCAATGTGTAGTCCCTAAGTCGCCTCTTACGACACCCACGGGAAGAGTAGGGGTTGGTGACAAATTTAATGCATTCTACTCTGCCGTCACCACACGGCAAGTAGCTATTACAGACTATTAAATAAATACTTATAAAAACAATAAACTAACCAACCATACATAGGTACATAAATAAATATTATTTACCTTTAAAAAGTAATGATGAAGCTAGAAGCTTATTTTATTAAGCGTTTTAAATCTTTGAATCTCTGACAATTTTTTATGCTTTCATAAAAACTGTCTGTTAAATCAAATAACCTATAGGTAATAAAGTGTGATACTGGTGTAATTATAATATATTGGGAACAAAATTTATTTAAAAAATTAAATTGAATCTTTGAATCGGAACTTTTTTTACCATTATGGTAAGAAAAAACCTCTAAGCAATTCAAACCAGACCAATCCTCCCCTAATTTACGATTAACTTCGAGTTCCACAAAATAGCAATATATATCACATTTATAAAGTGGGGGAATAATTTCTAAGGCGATTTTATCGGGCGTCAAAACTCGTCCTACCGTGAAATTAAAGTTAGTTAAAGTCACGGAGCAAAACTTGGTGGTCGAATTGAAATTACTCAAGATTATAAGTCACGCTATACAGAAATTTGGCTGTATTATTTCGTTTGATATGAATCACTCAAAATTTATTCTTTTTTTCAGGTTTTTTCGTAGGAAAATAATCTATTCATTCAATCATTCAACATTGACAGCTCCGTAGCCCAGGTGATAGTGTATCTGCCTCCAACGCACAAGATCGTGGGTTTAAATTCTGCCCAGGGCAAATATTCGTGTGATGAGCACTTGTGTTTGCCTTGTGTCTGGTTATTGTATATCTATATAAGTATGTATTTATCTATTTACGTAATGAATATCAGCTGTTTGATACCCATATTACAAGCTCTGCTTAGTTTGGGATCAGATGGCCTTGGCCGCATATTTATTATTTATTTATTCACCAAACGCGCAGGCGGCGTAACGAATTTTGAGCGCTGTGTTCTTTTCTCCTCTCTCTCACTCACACTGCAGATTTTAAATGTATACACAGGTGCAAAGCGAGTATCTTCCATTATAATAAGTCATCTCCCATTGAGATTTTTTAATGTTCTCTATTACAAAGTACTCGGTTCGGTAACGTGTTGTTTCATGGTCATTTATTGCAATATCGTCGTCGGTGGTCTAGTGGCTAGGGCCGCTGCTTTCCGTCCGGGAGACGCGGGTTCGATTCCCACCACGTACTAATGTGTTGTCGAAATTCGAATTCATATGTACGAGTTCGACGCTCTTACGATGAAGGAAATCATCGTGATGAAACCTGCACACTCCTGCGAAGAAATTCAAAGGTTGTGTGTGAAGACTACCAACCCGCACTCGGCCAGCGTGGTCGACTAAGGCCTATTTACCCTAATTTAGAGTAGGCTTGATTGAGCCCCTCGGTGGGACGTATATGAGCTGTTGATGATAATTGCAATATCACAATTAATACCAGTTTAATAAGGTAGTTTAAGGTTTTAGAAATAAATAATTGTGATGTCCTGTTGATTGTAACGGCAACGATTATATTGCCCTAAGACAAAGTATGAGGACTCTACATGAAACATTTTGGAAACAGATTTTTTTAAAAGTGACTAAATTGCACTCAGTGTAGCCGTAGTCGCTCCTATAATATTAGGATAGTCGAACCCTAGGTAGAAGAAATAACTATGTAAGTTGGTAATTTATGAGATTGCATAAAGGGCCCCGGAGACGGTCAAACGGTTTGACTCAAACCTTACGTGTTTGATCAAACCGTTTGAGGTCGGTTTGTCAAACGGCTCTGCGCAGTCTGATTATGTACGCTGTCGTTATTACATTTCTGACGCGTCAAACACAACAAAAATATGAAATTGCATCAATTATGCTTCAAACACGTAAATGTTTGACAAACAGTTCAAACCACCTTTGTAAACGATCAAAATGGTTTGATTCAAACAAAACTTTACGTGTTTGAATCAAACCGTTTGACCGTCTCCGGGGCCCTTAACATATATAATTCATTTAAGATAACATTGCTACAGACAGACACGCTAATACCTAGATATTAGATGAAGACACATTAATCTGGTCCATTTCTCACACTATTAACACTATCCTGCACTGACGTTTTTTATATTGGTACACTGGACTGAAGGATAGACATTTTAATTGTAAATGGTATCGTTTAGTTTGGTGCATGTAAAAAAAATGCAAACTAATCATGTGCTTTTATTTTGATAAACAGACCAATTATAACAACTTGCGTGCGAGTGTATTTGTTTCTGGATTTCATTTATGTTAATATTGCTATAAGTGCCAAGCATAATGGCGATAGCAAAGAAAAAGCATAAAAAATAGTATATACTTCACATTTTTTATTTTTTTATTTATTTAAGTTGGTTAATATTAAGTCCAGCGTACCTATTCCTTCAAATCCAAAATAGAAGTCAGTGCTATCCTGAAACTGTCAGTAGAACCATTAGACTGTGAAGGAGCCTATATGCATGCTTGCGTAATTTGGACCAATCGTCTAATAGAAGTCATGTGAGATAATCAACATGCATACAAGGCCCAGAAAATTTCCAAACATGAAACAAATTTCAGAAATCTTTGTGTATAATATTTAAGCAAGAATGTTCAATGGCCCTGATTCACACTGTCACGCTCTAATCCTTAATTTAAGTTCGTCTGTCCTTTTTACCTTTAAAAGATTAAAAAGGGACATGGGATGGCCATTCTAATATTAGAGCTGTCAAACATCGAAATTGAAAATTATGGCCGTTTCGATTGCACAATTTTAGAGAGCACTTAAACATACGATTTAAAAATCTCTTAAACTGACAGTTATCATTCGTTCATCACCTCTCTTTCATTGGTCATAAAAACGAAAAGGATAGCTGGATTTTAAAATTAGAATTAGAGCATGACATCCCGAATCGAGGAATGTGTGTAAAAAAACAATACATAGAGGAATATTATGTCACAGTTTCCAGAGTTTATTTGTGTCTTATTAAAAAAACATGTCTGTCAAATAAATGCGTCATTCGTTTACGAAATCTAACTCACAAATCATTTAAAGATCTACAAAAAACAGAAATTACACCGACACCTAAAACAGATATAAATTCATCACACTATAAATATTATATGTAAAAATATAATATATATTGGATGTTTGTTCCGCTTTCACGCCTTTAATGAACGGATTTGAAATGGAGATAGTTAATACCCTGGATTAACACATAAGATACATTCTACGGGGAAAAGTTTTATAACAATATATCCACGGGAAAATCATACATAACGCGAGCGTAGCTAGTCATTTATAATAGGCTATAACACTGTTTCTGAATTTACCATATTTTATAAACTAATATAAAAATATAGATCACACATATATAGAACTTCTTCTTCTTCTTTCGTGTCGGCAAGAACACGGGCTAAATCTTACTTGCCCAGAAAGCGGCTACCGTGGTAGCCCTCTGGTTACTGACAAGTAAGTCCTCACGCGAGCAGGTGGTCGGGCACTCGAGACAGTTAGTGAGGTGTAGCATGGTTTGCAAGGGTTCCCCGTATTCACGGCTGGCGTCTGCGCTACTTGAATACCCCTACCTACCTACTTGAGTAATAATAGAGAACAGCAGATGATTCGCGAAGAAAAAAAACAGAATCGCTTGAAAACCCAATGTACAGACTCAGTGATTTTTAAAGTTCCAATATGTCTGTCTCTTTCTAAAACACTTTTCTCTATGAAGAATAATAGTATATAGTTACCTAAAACTTATGTTTTACAAAAACAGAAGCCCATACTAAACAACTGACTGATTCGTCAAAGCAAAGTCGAAATCACTGAGGCAAGAAAATTGTCTTATACAAAAAGTAATTTTTTTAATGGTCCTAGTGCTTGTATTATATAAAATCTACGTATCAAGCGGATGGCTCTTGATAAAACTAAAATATAAGACTAAGAATGATAAAAGAATCGACAAGTGCTGAAAGTTTTTTGAAATCCTCGCAAGTTTGCTGTGCCCTTACAGGGCGTCACTATTCTCTGGATGTATATTTAAGATCTTTACCAAACTGTGACTTGCAAATAAATTATTTGAATTTGAATTTGAAAATCCTATATCCAGGTGATATGTGGGATACTAAATTTGTTAAAAATATATCTTATGAATACAAAAACGTGAAATTAAAAAATATATCAGATTTAGGATCAATATGCTTCAATTTGTCTTTTTACATTAAGGCTCTTCTGGGTAAAATATTTAGAAGATTTTTTTATTCTGTTACTTTTTCAAAATAATAATTATCTTAATTAATTTTCGTCACAATTTGTAAGACAGCAATGCAATATGATTCAGTTTTTTTTTTTTTATAAAAACTTAAAAATACTTACAAAGACATTTATTTCACGTTTTAAAATACACATTACCAAGTAATTAATCTTTTATTTTGAATACATCTTATATTTTGAATATTATATTTCGAATTTTACTTTTTTTACAGGCCAACCGTTATCTTCTTTAATCAAGTCACTGGCTCTTTCTGCTAACATGATGATAGGAGCATTAGTGTTGCCACTAGTTACAAGGGGAATCGCTCCTCCGTCTACCACTCTTATTCCTTTCAATCCTCGAACTCTTAATCTTTCATCTGTCACTCCTACTCCTTCAGGACCCATTGCACAAGTCCCCGTTAAATGCCATTCTGTTTGAGCTGTACTTCGCACGTGACATTTCCAGTACTCGTGGCTACCGAAAGTCAGATGTTTACACTCTTTTATTCCATAGTCAACAACCTTGGTGTTGCGGACGGCGACTAGACGCAGCTGCGAGCGACCACTGCCCGGACCTAGCGGCTGCGCATATGAGAAGGCGGGGATAGCAATTGGTCGCCGCGCTCGGCCCGCTTCACCGGCGGGGAGCCCCGCGGCAGCGCCCCGCACCTCGACCGCCGGCTAGCGCTGATTGGAGCAAAATTAGCGTATTTCATTGGCTTAAAATTATTGTAAATAATGTAATTGGTAGATTGATTTGTAAGAAATAATATAAATAGCTAGTAAGAACCTGTACATATTGTAGTCTAAACCGAACAGTCCTTCGAGGAATATTAAAAATACTAGAAGAAAAAGAAAGCGTCTTATTGAAGATCCCGAACCCTGTGACGTTCCTGCGATCCCGAACCAAAAGGAACGTCACATCGTGGTCCTTCGAGAGCCGGATCCTGATCAAGAACCGTCGGAAGCTGGAGCTATGCCGAAGACAAGAAGCCAGTCTGCGATGGACGAACGACCGATCGGCGGTGCTATCCGTCACCTGCCTCCCGCGGCACCGCCCCCGGCTGACCGTGCTGCGCTAGACGACCGCCTGAACACTGGCACGACCCATCGCCTAGCAACCACAGCGCAGGCTACCGTAGGCCAAGCTACGCTGGACTCCCGTCCGATCGGCGGCATAACGTACAGCCAGGCACCCGCCTCACCGAGCTACGCAGAACGGGAAGAGCAGCTCATCGACATCGCCGCAAGCACTACGGGCCGCAATCCCTCCGAACGAGGGCGAACCGGTGGCTCAGCGCGCTCCACGGCATCGATGCGGACCCGCATGCTACGAGCACAACTAGAAGCGGAACGACAGCTCGCTACCCTACAAAGGGATGAACTGCAAATCCAAGCCCGGCTGATCAAGCGGAACCTTGCTGTAAACATCGCAGAAATAGAAGACGATGCCCACGACGAGATGAGCACAACCGGAGTTGAAGACGCTGCGGGCACCGACCTAGTACGTGTAGAAAACTGGGTACTACAAAATCCGTATCCATCGTCGTCACAGACCCCGTTCGAGCTACGGGGGGAGCTAACCACCACGACAACGCAGCAACACGAAGGCCTGAAGCAGCGTGCCGGTTCACCTGAGCGACTCGTCCAACTCAAAGCCCGGTCACCGCTGCGTCAGCGCAGCCCAGCGCCGTCGCGACGCCATCGTTCGCCGACGCCGACGCGCTTACATCGAGCTCAGTCGCCGCTGCGACAACGCAGCCCGTCGCCGTCGCGACGCCATCGCTCACCGACGCCGACACACCTGCACCGAACCCAATCGCCGTCACGACGTCAACGCTCGCCGCCGCGACGCCACCGAAGCCCGACGCCGCGACGTCACCGAAGCCCGACGCCGCGACGCCACCGAAGCCCGACGCCGCGACGCCACCGAAGCCCGACGCCACGACGTCACCGAAGCCCGACGCCGCAACGCCGCCGAACCCCGTCACCATCACGACGCCACCGATCACCGAGCCGCAACAAAGACCGAGCCGTCGACCGATTGGCGGACGTATTCGAACGCATGATCAACGCACGCCCGAAAGGCCGCCAAGCGCTCGAATTACCTGCCTTCAGCGGAGCGCCCGTCGACTGGCTACCGTTCAAGGCCGCCATGCGTGAATCAACGAAGCTATACCAGGTCGCGCCGGCTGAAAACCTCGCCCGTCTCCGTTCCTGCCTACGAGGGGAAGCAAAAGAAGCAGTAGCAGCGCTCCTGTACACAGCCACAGACCCGAACGTCATCATGGACACACTGGAGCAGTGCTACGGGCGGCCGGAGATTATTATCGACCGCGCGTTCGCCGAGCTAAGAAAACTGCCACAAATGGGAAGCACTGCGAGCGATATGAACCGCTTTGCAATAAAGCTTCAGAACATCGTCGCCGTACTAGAAGGAGTGGACAAGCGTGGTTACCTACTGAACCCAATGCTAACACGCGAAGTGACCGCCAAGCTGAGCCCGCACCTGAACTCAAAATGGTGCGACTACGCCGAAATGCACGTCAGTCGCAGCGAACCAGAGATCAAGACGCTATCTCGTTTCATCATGCGAGAGGCCGATCGAGCGCTACGTTACAACTTCAACGCTGGTGGAGGAACAAAACAGGCCCCAGCGACAGCAACACTCGGCAAGAGGGAGAACGCCAAGCCAGCAAGACCACTGCGTGACTCAGCACGCGTGTACAACACTACCAATGAGGCTGACCTGAAACGACCCTGCGCGTGCTGCGGCGGTGAACACGACCCGGACAGTTGCAAGAAGCTAGCTTTGATGACAGTCAACGATCGCTGGGAGTGGGCCAAGAAAGAACGCGTCTGCTTTCGATGCCTAAGAAGCAAACACCGCCGAAATTTCTGCAAGGCGAAGAAATGCGGGAAGGACCAGTGCCCGCACTCTCACCACGCACTACTGCACTCCGAACCGAAGTCGGAGGAACCACAGCCGGAAACAGAGACCGTGGCCGCCGCGTCAGCTATGGACGCCGCGCCTAAGCAGAAAGTACTGCTGAAGATCTGCCCAATCACCATTGAAGGGCCTGAAGGAAGAACCATCGACACCTTCGCCCTGCTAGATGAAGGATCATCTATAACACTCATCGACGAGGAGTTGGCTCGTGCAGTTGACGCAAGGGGACCCTCCAGACCACTACACATCAAGGGGGTGACTGCGACACAACTTGAACCGGCCAGCAGAAGCGTACGAGTCAAGGTGAAGGGCAAAGACGCCAGCAAGTCTCACGAGATCACTGCCAGAACCGTGCGGGAGCTCACGATCCGAGGCCAAAGCATCGAACCAACAAAAATCAGCAAGTACAGGCATCTCAACGGGCTGAACCTGAGCGACCTATGCTATCAAGCTGCGCAGCCACGTGTACTCATCGGCACCGACCACTGGCACCTGATCGTCACACGCCAGCTGCTATCCGGACGAACCACAGAGCCAGCAGCATCACGCACCGCTTTAGGCTGGGTGTTACACGGAACCGCACCCAGGATGCGTGCTCAAGCCGAAGAAACCGAAGAACAGGTGCTTCACCTCTGCGCGACACCCGAACAATATAGTCTGGATAAGGCGATAGAAGAACACTTCAGCATTGAGGCGCTAGGGATAGCGACTACACCGCGTCCTAACCCAGAAGAGAGCCGCGCAATAGAAATATTCAACAGTACAGCAAAGAGGACAGGCGGACACTTCGAGGTCGGTCTACCTTGGAAGTCTGACGATCCCAGGCTACCACCGAACTACCAGGCAGCACTGAGCAGGCTTCGCGGCATAGAACGCAAGCTGGACGCAGACCCGAGCTTCTTCCAGGAGTACGACCGGCAAATCCAGAACCTTCTGAACAAGGGATACGCCGAAGAATGTACCAGCCACGAGCAAGAGAGCCCTAAGTGCTGGTTTCTACCGCACTTCGCCGTCAGGAACCCTAACAAACCGGGGAAACTGCGTGTGGTGTTCGACGCAGCCGCCGTCTGCAGTGGGACCTGCCTAAACGATCACCTACTGGAGGGACCCGACCTGCTCCAGTCACTGCCAGGCATCTTGTTTCGATTTCGCGAACGACCCGTGGCTATCACAGCTGACATAGAAGAAATGTTTCTTCGTGTGAAGATCCGGCCTGCAGACCAGCCCGCGCAGCTTTTCCTGTGGAGAGGAAAAGATCGCCTGAACCCACCCCGTGTGTTTAAGTTGACGTCAATGTTCTTTGGCGCGAAGAGCTCACCCTTCCTGGCGCACAGCGTCAGAAACCGGAACGCTGAGGATCACGCTGCCGACTATCCTGAAGCAGCAGAAGCCATCACCAAGAGTCACTACATGGACGACTATGTGGACAGCGTCAACACTACGGAAGAAGCTATCCAGATCGCCCGCAACGTCGCACTGGTACACTCCAAGGCAGGATTCCGGCTCCGCGGATGGAACTCGAACGACCCGCGGGTGCTTGAAGCACTCCCGCCTGAAGACCGCGCCGTACAGGACACGCAACTGGGGCCAGCACCTTCCGATGGCAGAACTCTCGGCCTTATGTGGATGGCCGGAACCGATCACCTGAGCTTCAACACTGCAATGAACCGAGTACCGCGCGACGTGAGGATCCTATCGCGCGCACCCACTAAGCGCGAAGCCCTGAGCGCTGTGATGTCGGTGTTCGACCCACTTGGCTTGATAAGCCAATACACCATCACAGCCAAGATCCACCTGCAAGAGCTGTGGCGCCACAAGATCGGGTGGGACGACCCTATTCCCACTGAAGCCGCCGAGAACTTCAGACAGTGGCTTCAAAACTTATCCAGCGTCTCAGCTCTACGGCTGGAGCGAAAGTACGGGACCGACTGCGAAGAAAGGGAGCTCCACGTCTTCAACGACGCCAGCGAACAGGCCTTCGCGACAGCTGCCTACTGGAGAACCGTCAGACCAGATGGAAGCGTCTCCGTGTCCCTGATCGCCGCCAAGGCCAAGGTGGCCCCCTTGAAGACGCAGACCATACCCCGGTTGGAGTTACAAGCCGCGCTCATAGGCGCACGACTGGCCAAGACGATCCTCGCAGAACATAGGATGCAGCCAGCGAGAGTAGTGTACTGGACCGACTCACGCACCGTACTGCATTGGATTCGCAACGACAAGAAGCGGTACACGGCTTACGTCGCACACCGCCTAGGAGAGATCAGCGAACTCAGCGACGCGACGCAATGGCGTTGGCTGCCTACTGACCTTAACGTGGCCGACGACGCGACCCGAGCGAATAACGAACCGGTGACGGAGGAAGACCGGTGGTACCGGGGCCCGAGCTTCCTCTACGGACCCGAGGACACCTGGCCGACCATGACTGAAGAAGACGAACTCGAGACAGTCGCGCACATCGTAGAGGACGCGCCGAGCCTGCCAAACATCACCAGGTTCTCGTCGCACGAAAGGCTAATAAGAGCGACAGCACGAGTCTTACACTTCATCGACTTGTGCCGAAAACGGGCAACGGAGATGGAGTTACGACACATCGAGGCGGCCGAAACCCTGTGGCTGAGGAGGGCTCAGGAGGACGCCTATCCGGAGGAGGTCGCTGCTCTACGGGCGGGCAAGAACATTGAGAAGCGCAGCCGCCTAAGGAAGCTCGACCCGCTGCTGGACGAAAACGGGCTGCTGCGAGCCCACGGGCGGATCAACGCTGCTGCAGTCCCGGACTACGTCAAGCAGCCCATCCTGCTGGACGGCCGTCATCCGTACACCCGGCTCCTAGTTCTGAGGGAACACCAGAAGTCCGAGCACGCGAACAACGAACGCGTTGTTAACAACTTAAGACAACGCTACTGGATCCAGAACTTGCGACCCACGGTGAGAGCAGTAGCACTCCGCTGCCAAGTGTGTCGAGTGCGCAAGGCGACCCCCGTCATCCCGTCGGCAGGAAACCTACCTGGAGCGAGGCTGGAACCTTACACCCGCCCATTCACGAACTGCGGTGTGGACTACTTTGGCCCCATGCTCATCAAGATCGGACGGCGAAGAGAGAAGAGGTGGTGCGCCCTATTCACCTGCATGACGACCCGAGCAGTCCATCTTGAAGTGGTACCCTCCCTCACCACCGACTCAGCGATCATGGCACTCCGACGAATGGCAGCGCGGCGTGGCTGGCCCCGAACCATGTACAGCGATAATGCTACTAACTTCCGAGGCGCCGACAACGAGCTACGCGCCGCCTACGACGAGTGGATCCCAGAGCTGAAGAACTACGCCCTCACGCAGCGAATCGACTGGCGATTCATACCACCAGGGGCCCCAAACCAAGGAGGGGCATGGGAACGACTCGTCAGATCGGTGAAGACCGCGCTCAAGACCACGCTGACCGAACAAGTAACCACCGATGAGGTCCTACAAACGCTACTGACCGAAGCGGAACACTCCATCAACGGCCGACCCCTAACCCATGTGCCGGTGGACGTCAACGACCCCGAGGCGCTTACACCCAATCATTTTTTGATTGGGAGCTCAACTGGCCTGCCACTCACCGGACCCTGTACGCAAGCGGACAAAAGCGGCTGGCGCCAAGCTCAAGGGCTCGCGGACTCCTTCTGGAAGCGGTGGCTGACGGAATACCTCCCCACGCTGGTACCACGCGGCGACCTCAAAACTACGAACAAGATTACCGAAGGGGACTTGGTCGTCATCGTGGACCCCAGCCATCCAAGGAACGTGTGGCCACGCGGAGTCATCAGCCGAACCTTCGCGGGCCCAGATGGGATCATCAGGAGTGCTGAAGTCCGAACCAACGGAGGGCTCCTACACCGACCAGTGAGGAAGATCGCCGTCCTACCTACTACGCTGGAGGCTGCGAGCGCTCGCCGGGGGGAGGATGTTGCGGACGGCGACTAGACGCAGCTGCGAGCGACCACTGCCCGGACCTAGCGGCTGCGCATATGAGAAGGCGGGGATAGCAATTGGTCGCCGCGCTCGGCCCGCTTCACCGGCGGGGAGCCCCGCGGCAGCGCCCCGCACCTCGACCGCCGGCTAGCGCTGATTGGAGCAAAATTAGCGTATTTCATTGGCTTAAAATTATTGTAAATAATGTAATTGGTAGATTGATTTGTAAGAAATAATATAAATAGCTAGTAAGAACCTGTACATATTGTAGTCTAAACCGAACAGTCCTTCGAGGAATATTAAAAATACTAGAAGAAAAAGAAAGCGTCTTATTGAAGATCCCGAACCCTGTGACGTTCCTGCGATCCCGAACCAAAAGGAACGTCACACTTGGATTCCACATCTTTAAAATACGTAGATCCAATAACACTAACGTAGTCTTTCATGCAAAGAGCATGTTTTTCTAAATCAGTTTTAACTTTGTAATATCCACTGTTAATTACAGGAGCATCTTCCGGGTCGGAACTTCTAAGCTTGACGGATCCTCTAGATTCAGGGTGTAATAAATTGAGCAATGTGAATAAAGTTTCTCTATCTTGACCTGCGTGGGCTATAGCTTCACAAATATAATCTTCATACCTAATTGCGTATGAACATGCCAGCGTAGAGCTTGGATTACCCGGTGGTAAAACAAAAGCTATAACTTCATAATCTGGATAAGCGACAGGATTTGTTCTATTTAAAGAAGCAATTCCCATTATTGAAGGAAGAGGAAAAGTACCTAGATGCGTAACAACTTCTAAATTTTTAACTGCTGATAAAATATCTTTCTTGCCCGTCAAAGTTACAGGTACAGTTGAGTGATCTTGAAAGTTCTCACCTACATTTGGTGAATCTAAAACAACTGGCACACCCATTTCTTCCAAATGTTCTTTTGGTCCTACTCCTGATGACATTAAAATTTTTGGTGAATTTAATGCTCCAGCAGATAAGATAACTTCTTTTCTTGCACAGAATCGTTTAATTTTTTTTCCATGTACGTTTACTTCTACTCCAACTGCTCTTTTATTTTTATCAAAAATTATTTTCCTTACGATAGACTTTTTGAGGACAAACAAATTTTTTCGATCTTTGGCTGGGCCTAAAAAGACTAGTGCCGTATTTTGTCTCAGTGGTGGATCTATCGTAAAAGTAGGTTGTGAATATCCTAAAGGATTGATATCATTGTTGTCCAGAATAATTCTGCGACCATTTTCTTTGAAGGCTTCCAAATATTTATCAGACTGGTTTCCCCATTCTGGTCTAGAGACGCCAAGGTATCCCTTAGTGTTATGTAAATTTGCTGACGGTCCATTTAAAATTGGTTTACTGGTCATTCTTTCGCTTTTTTTGAAGTAATATAACACGGTATCCCAGTCCCAACCCGTTGCACCTGCTTGCACCCACTTTTCATAATCCTGTTTGTGGCCCCTTATGTAATACATGTAATTGGTACCACTTGTTCCTCCAAGCATTTTGCCCATTCCATAATGTTGTCTTCGATTTTTATGTAACTGAGCAGTATACCCATCATCTTCGGAAAAGTATTTATAATCTTGTTCAGAATACGCAAGCAGAGGATAGAGACTTGGTATCTGAAACAATAAAAATTATTATTGTGTGTGGTCACTGATTTTGAAATTTGAACGTTCAGAATCGATCAGAGCTTAAGCTGTCCTTGCTATTTATTCTCCTAAGACACCGCGTACAAAATTTTGTACAAAATGAAATACTTCTCTATTAGAACCAGCTTTTTTGTAGTAATTACCGCCCACTGTACAAATTTTATACATATTATTCTTATACCTAGTAATAAGTAGATTATAAGTAGAAAACCATCTTACACACGTAATAATTATATTTTCACAAGAGCTACCCAATTGGCGCCAGAGCACACTGTCTATCTGTCAAAGTACTCCCACTAGTGTTGTGCGCATGCGCTCTATGGACACAATGACTAGTGATGTAGCAATATCAATAAAGTTCGGTTAACACTAGTATTATGCTAAAAATAATATCGAAATCCTAAAGCTTCAAATTAAGGAAGTTTTATATCTCTGGGTCTGATAGCAATAAATTAATTTGTGCACAATTTTGTACTGGGGTTTTACGAGTACCTTGTTATTTCAAGTTTGGGTCTTGAGAGATTATATAAGATGACTGCTTATATATATTGAATTGAGTCAGTTTGTTTACATAAGGGAACCTAGCTTGAAAATATATGCAAGGGACGTTTTTTGGCGCAGTTTGAGTAAAGTTGATCTAATCCAAATTTTAGCAAGTCTACTCACCAGTACATCGACGTCTGGGTCATCTCCTGCTTCTATGAGAAGGACGCTAACATTATTTACTTCAGAAAGTCTGCTGGCAACGACACATCCCGCTGAGCCGGCTCCCACTACGATAACGTCAAAACACTTGCCATCTACAAGTTAAAGTAAATATTAATGAAAGAATTAGTATTATTTCTTTAGTCCCAACATAATAAATCTACCTATACTTACAAAAGAAATCAAAGGCAAAATAATAATAATGCCAATACATTTATTTAAATGTTTCATAAACCCAAATGAGAATGAATAAATTAATAGCCCTATATAAATGGTAATGTGGAAAATGATGTTGACTATAGGTATATACATAGGTATATCTTGAAAAATGACTTAGGAAGTTAGACTTTAGTATTTTTGTTTAGGTAGGCTAGGTAGGAAATGAATTAGCTTTAGCCTAGGGTTGATAGGTTGGTATTTCTATTTCTCTTCAGTTCTTTTCGACGCAATGCGGATAACTTGTAGTTATTTAATAGGTTACGGTTAGGTTTAGATTAGGCTTGCATTCAATAGATAGGTAGGTAGTTATGTAGGTAGTTTTAGGTACTATACGAGTTAATGGGCTGCGTTAGCACCATTGATTTAGGATTTGATGTAGAAAGTTAGAGAACAAGATTTCTAACTGTCCACAGGGAGAGGGATGTGATGGTACCGAACGCGCCATTAAGATGAGCGTGAGAAAGACAAGTAATAGTTAGTAGTATTGTTTCGAGAAATGCACATTTGGCAACAATAAAAATTAAAACTGCCAGAGGTCTTTTGTCAGTAAGTAATAAACCGATATTTTTAAAACGGAAATATCTAAACACCCTGGGAAGTGGCATCACAAGACAGACGGTTCGAAGAAATATAAATTACCACCAAACAATAGGCAGATAAAGTTCAATGGTTTTGCTGTAGCACGTGTAGGAAGATAGAGAAATCCTTATCGACCCAAAACTTTTACACCAAACAGATGTCAGACAAGACAAGATAATATTAAGATAAAAAGGGTGAAACTGTCATTATGATTTGCTATGCAAAAAACGACTCTAATTCCTAAGACAAAACTCAACTATGTCTTATGTTAAACGAGTTTCATAATTATGTTATTCATATAAACAAAACCCTAATTGATATGACTTTATCACAATGATAATACTAGACATGTTCCACCTACGGTGTAACACTGTGTATCACAAATTACATATTATTAACAATATGTGTATGTACAATAGAAACGGATTACGCAAAGGATTTTGCTTCTAAATTCCAGGCTGTCTACATGAAGTCCTAAGCATAGCAGCGGCTATGAAGTCATATGAAACGCTGAAGCCTGAGTGACGTCAGCAGGGCTTTCATTGAGGCGAAGTTGACGATGGCGCGCATGGCAACAGGAAAGCTTGCAAGGAGAAGCATCGCATCGTCGGTGCGCGGGAGCAGCCGGCCAATCAAGATCGACGGATCGACCAATGGAGAGCGGCCGAACTTAGCTGACCAATTAGATGTTAAGATTTAGGGTTAGGGTTGTAGGCGGAGATTAGATGTTAGAGATAGGGTAGGGGAACGAGGATAGGGACAGTCAACGCAGAGCGGGAGACCAAGCCGGGAGCGTCGAAGCAATAGTGAAGTGTATTTCTAAGTGTTGATTAATCATAGAGTCAGTGACAGGGAGTACAAAGAACTTTGGGTTTTAAAACTTAAAACTACATAAATAAATAGTTCAATAAAGTTCCAATTCTAATCAATATTAATAATATTACTTGAAATTTAAATCTAAAGCTGCATATCATACTAAATTATATTTTAAAGCCCAAAGATAATCTTATTTTTCTATTCCTATTTTCTTCGCTGTATTTTACGCTTTGATATTGACATAAACTATACTCAGATAGAGCTATTATTACTATAAAACTTCTTAGCACTTAATCATAATTTGAATCACAAATAAATATTATAGCAGTAGTGATAATAATTGGCCTAAGGGGTTTTTTCCTTTTTCTGTTCGTTTTTCCCCTTCATTAGAATACTTTTGGCCTAGAAATCGAACAGAGGGTCAAGGAATACCGTTCTTCGGATTCCTCGATTTAAATCAGACTAAATTAAAAGTAAAGAAAAAGAATTAATAAACTAAAGTCTATAATTTAATTTATCTTGTGTTTTCCTCATCTCTCCTCTAAATAAAATAATCTATAATTCTTCTTAAATAAATAAATCTGCTCTTAAATTCGCCTTAAACCTAACTCTTAATCTAAATCATAAATTAACTTTGCCTTAATTTTTAAATATAAAGAAACTATCAAGATCTAATTAAAGCAACTATAATTTACTCAATAAAGTTGCTTCAAATATCTTATCCTTGCTGACATTACATAGTAAAGAGAAGTAATAATCTATTTGATATCCTGCTGACACTTGGGTATATCACAGGTACTGAACAGTGTCAGGAAATACGAGCTCCCCTAAACAAATAAAAGCGCTATAGCTGACCTCAAGAGTGGCCACTCACACACACAAATAAAACACAAACCAACTAAATGAATGCATTCTAAAATATAAAGAGGCAGCTACTGTTCTCGGGTCTGACTGCGAGATACAGAATATAAAAATAATAAACGTTACGTAACAACAATAACAGGGCGAGTCTCGAAATCTGTGGCACAGCTCGTTTCTCCACCGAAAATCGGCTGGGATCCTGGCGTTCCAGAAGATGTGGAAAACGGGTGTATAGTGTTTGCTCAAATCAGCAGAGGCTAACATTTTAACTTTCAAGGGGAGTCGACGTGTTGTTTCTCCGTAGAGACCACCGAATATCGGCAGGTTCCCTGGTGCTCCTCCTGATGTGGTAGGGTTTCAACGCGGCATCTCTTTTTGGGGTTACGTAAAACTTAATTCACAGAAAATCGCTGTGGTAGAGCTCGACACAGAAACTTTCTTTGAACCCTTTTCGTTTGCTTATTATGTTTAGCAAGGACAAAAAGTAAAATCAAGTATTACAGAATTATCCACCAAGAAAATAATTACTAGACGATCACATTATAAATTATAACAAATATATCACAGCATAACTGACAGCCTGAGACTTCAGGCTCGGCATTGGGCCATCACAACTCTAACCCTAGACTTTAAGTATTACATTGATTACTAACAATTTAATGAGTCCTTGTTGCTTTATTGAATAAACTATCCTCCTAATAATCCTGTGTAAATTTGGTAGGATATAATGTGGCAACTTCATATAGTAGGACAAAAGGCAAGGGTGGTGGTGGTACGTGTATACTTACTACTCTCTTACTACTTACTACTACTCGTGGTTTAGAATTTCAAGAATTGGACCTCAAAAGGTATGCGCAAGATTCTGTGTTTGAATGTTGTGGAATACATCTTAAATTTTATAATTGTTATATCATATGCGTTTACTGTAATCCTAGCTCTGATAAAACTGTGTTTCTAGGGTTGTTAGAAGACATGCTACATAAATATTCAAACAAAAATAAAACTCTATATTTATGTCGTGACATAAATATAAACACTTTAGTCTCATCTAGGACATCTCAAAATCTCATAGACTTAACGAAGAACTATAATTTGACTCTACATATAAAAGAACCGACAAGAAAAAATAGCTGCATTGACCATATTATAAGTAATTTTGACGATGCTACTGCTGAATTATGTCATTTATTTTTATCCGATCATAATACTGCTCAAATGTTACACATTTCAGTACAACAGAAAAGTGAACATTTAAGAGACTATACTATATTTATTAGGGATAATAGTCAAAGCAATTTTAATAAATTTAGAAATCTTTTGAAGTCACTATCTTTTTCTGACGTACTTCCGGAATCAGATATTGATAAAGCAATGCAACGGTTCCATGATACTATATCTACACTCTACAACATGTGCTTTCCAATAAAAAAAGTTAAGTGTTTGAATAGATAAACTCGTAACAAGCCGTCGTGGATCAAGGGCTTGTCAAAAGTTGTAAAACAAAAAGAAAATTGCGTTATCTGTACTACACTAGTAGACAAAATGAAAAAAAAAGAAGAAGGAATATAGAGTGTATTCAAAATTATTACGCAAATGTTTTTGTATCTCTCAAAAGATTTATAATAATAAATTGATAAAGAATGCTAAGAGCGTTAGTAAAATGTCCTGGAAAATAATAAAAAACGATAAGAATGCCAGTTATAGTAAAAACCTAATTAAGGAAATAAATGTAAATAATAAATGAATAACCAATCCAACATTGATAGCGAATGAATTTAATGATTATTTAGTAAATCTAACTAATAATAAAATGCAAGAATGTAAAAACACTAACAAAATGCGTATACCTAATAGTATTTACATAAATCCGTTCACACCAAATGAAATACTGACTATAATAAAATCATTAAGAAATACGAACGCTACTGGATATGATAATATATGTACCAAGGTTATCAAATATTGTAGTAATGAACTTGTGATACCATTGACATATCTGGTTAATTTGTCCTTCGAAAAGGGAATATTTCCAGAGCTATTGAAAAGGTCGATTGTCATACCCCTACATAAGAAAGGATCCCAAACTTTAACTGAAAATTATAGACCTATCACGTTGATCCCAGTTTTATCTAAAAGCAAAAGAAGCGTACAGCAGACATTCATAGCAGTAATTTAAGAGACACAAACAAATTAGTTTATAATAGTATACCACGACTAGCTCTTTATCGAAATCAATGCAGCTCAATGTGTGTGAAGATTTTTAATGCCTTACCAAAGGACATTAAGGATCTGGCAAAAAAAATATTTAAGGGTAGGTTATTAAAATGGTTAAAAGAAAAATGTTTTTATAAAATTAGTGATATATTTGTATAAGTTGATTAGGTAATTGGTATATTGACGTGATATTGTAATATTGAAGTTTTATTATTAGACACTACCAAATTGTAATATGTACAAAATTTGCATGCTGTAAAAGGTAAAATATGAGGACATTTATGTTATTTAAGACCAATTTTGACCATGTTTTGAGCAAATAAATATTCATTTCATTTCACTATTATTATTATTATTAACAGCCTTCGTAGCCGAGTGGTCGAGATTTCGACGCCCATTACGGAGGTTCCAGGTGCGATTCCCGGTGGAGACACCGTCAAACAAAAATCTCTTTGTGAGACTTTCCCCAGTTTGGTTAGGACATTGCAAGTTGAATCAACTGATTGTCCGAAAAGAAAGACGATTCTTGTTAAGCCGTTCGTCCTACTATCTAGTTACACGAGCCAAGTCATTGGCCTTTGGCGGCTTTAAATAAAACACTGACGCCAGGGTTTGTGAGGTCGGTTGTCGTCGAATAATATTTTAAAGTGAATTTTGGATTTGTGTGTTATTCTTAATATTGTTTTAACTATATTGTAAAGTCAAAGTCAAAATTATTTATTTCCATAGGATGTTATTACATCACTTAGATCCGTCATTACATTTTTTTGGGTGAGTTCGCTAACACAATGGCGGAATCTGTGGAGAAGAGGTCACCGAAGAAACTCCACAGTCGTCGCATCTTTTGCGTTTCCTTTTTTAAATAAAATATTATCAGTTACAAAATTTGTGCTTATTATATATCGAAAAAGCCTGCTACTCAAACAATCTATTCCCATGGACATCTGTTTTCTAAGTAATCAGATATCCTATAGTATCCTTTTTTAAACAATTTCTGTTTTATAATTATTTGAAACTTGTCTAAAGGCAAGTTTCTAATATCAGTAGGGACCTTATTGTAATAGCGTATACAATTGACTTTAAAAGAATTACTAATTTTATGTAGTCGGCTGACATAAACAACCAACTTGTCTTTATTTCTAGTATTAAAATTGGGTATATCACTGTGCTTCTGAGAATTACTTATATTTCATTTTATATACACAAGATTGTCATTGATATATTGAGACACAAATGTCAGAATATTGATTTCTTTAAACTTTTCCCTCAGTGACACTCTAGGCTTTAATCTATAAATTGCACAAACAGCCCGTTTCTGCAAAATAAATATACTATTAGCATTCGCAGCGTGACCCCACAATAAAATACCATAGGTCATTAGACTATGAAAGTAACTGAAGTAGACTAGTAGACTGTAAGTATGTGGCCCAGCAGCCACCACGGAGCCGCTGAGCACCACACGAAAGATGTAGAACAATATTTTAGGATGTGGCTTGAGCCAGGGTTCTGACTAGGTAAAGGTAATGATAATAAATTTAGATGGACAGTAAAATATTTAATTATGAATTTATAAAGAAACTGATTTAAAACTGAAAGTTATCAACATGGACATGTAGCAAAAGAATGACTGAGATCTTTACTGCAGGAGGTCAGGACAAGAAGTGTGAAATTTTGCGGGTAAAAAGACAAAATCGAAACGTAAGAAATCTAAATTTGAAAATGAATTTAAACGAAAGATAAAGCTGCCAGCAAGAAAGAAAACAGGAAAGAGGACGAATGCCTCGTTACAAGTATAATTGTATTTTATATTAAAAACACCTTTATTATTCAGGGTGAATCTGGTCAGCTTAATTAACAGTTTTATACGTTAACACTTATTTAAAAAAAAGTTTTTTTTTTTTCAATTTTATCTACTTTCTATTTTAGATAAGTACTTACTTGAATCGACCACCCGTTAGCGCAGACAGTACAATTATGAATGTAATAAAGAATAATTTCCTTATTTTCAGATATGTACAAGTGTTTCCAAATAAATTATTTAATCCGTGACCGCAAATGTTGCAATATTTGCACGTGCATTGGAATATGTTGCAGGTATCGATTTTTTCTTTATAAAATAACAATAATAATTCTTCATTTCCCACCAGGGATCCAAAATATTAAATATATATTTAAATAATTAAAAAATAACATGCTAGGGGCATCACTAGGCAATGCTTTTTCTTAACCATGCAAACGGGTGATTGTAGCGGGTTATTAAGCTCGTTATCTACGTATTATCTATCTACGTATTACGTATTATCTATGTATATTACTAAAAAACATATTTTAGTTCCTAAAAAATTAATTTTTCCTATTCAAGAATTAAAACGTTTAGATTTACTTCCTTCTGGAAGGGGTAAGTAAGCAGGACTTCTTCAACTCTCCACGATTCTGTCACTCATCTATCGATTCATTCTAATTCATCTATACCTTCTAGTTTGTATGTTTGTTTAACTTTTTACTAGTCTTTCTTAGAACATCTCTTATTTTATCGTGAAGTATATTGCCTTGGCAACAGTAAGGAATAAAAGTACCTAAATAAAATTAACTGGCAATAATATTAACAACAAGGCCGGCAGCTGCAGCTGTGCTATTTTTATTTAATTTTGTAATTACTGTATATTTTTCGTGATATTTTGTGTCTGTCTGCAACTTCTATTTTCAAATATAACATTCAACAATTAAAATATAATAAAAGTTTATTTCGCTTAAAAATTACGACAAACATAAACAAAGGTTGGCACCGCCTAGTAAGTATTGTAGTATTAAAAATAAAAGGTTGACAAAAAAGTATAAAAATCCCAGATTTGATTTACTTACCAAAATTAATTCCAAATAAAAACACACAAAAAACAAATACAAAAAAAAAACGGAAACACGGTAAAAGATGACTAACATAACAACAAATAAATATAAATAACAAATAAATAATATGTGGGGACATCTTCACACACGGCCATCTGATCCCAAACTAAGCAGAGCTTGTACTATGGGTACCAGACAGCTGATATACATTACATAAATAGATAAATACATACTTATATAGATAAACCAGACACAAGGCAAACACAAGTTAGTGCTCATCACACAAATGTTTGCCCTGGGCGGGATTCGAACCCGCGACCCTGTGCGTCGGAGGCAGATACACTACCACCTGGGCTACGGAGCCGTCAAACGCTAAATAATTTTGAAATAAAAACCGAACAGAAAACATCACAGTTCCCCAAAATTAGTACGTGAGTTCAGAGATAGTGAAGTAAATAGAGCCCTACCTGTCTAGGGAATTATTGCGCAACAAAACTGTAGAACAAGTATGGGGACGTTAAGGTGGCAAAAGTACAGCCAGGAATAGATGACGGTGGCGTGAAGAGCCGGTTTGAATTTAGGGAAAAACACTAGCAACTTACCAATTTAAGGGTTTGTTTACAGCAAACTGATACTAAAAAATTCATTAAAAATAAAACGTTAAATCTAGTAAACTTCAACTTCAACACCGCACTTCCTTGGTGGAGATCCCATGATTCAATATTGCTTCTGCAGCAACCACCGATGAACCTCTAACTCCGATGCCAATCCGATGTCCCCGAAATTGCAGCTAGACAGCAGCCAGGGACTTCCGCAGTCAGGGGCGTCCACAGGAGCAAGATAGGGTCCTGGACGTCACGGTCAGGACCGTTCCCTCTCGGGGGTGAGCAGTTCGAATCTGAACTGAAACTTAGTCTTCCAGGAAAAAAAGGGTAACAGGTGGACCTCAGAACTCTCCTCAGTTCACACACTGGCGAAACTTTTAGTATGCTCAAGCTTTCAAAAGATAATCAGATCTTACAAACGAAACAGCTCAAAAAAAAAACTGAGAAATGCCGCACTTTTGCAACCGCTCAGAACTCAGACAGAAAATTGAATGCAAAAAAAAAAAACAAAAGCCATTCAAAATCGAATTCAAATTTAGAAATTAGAAAAAGAAAAAAAAACTGAGAAAAACACGAAAAAAGTTTTGAACACCGAAGCGTAACACAACGCTACAGTATATATCAAATACCTGTGTCAGGTGGCACCACTCTTCCATAACATCATAGTGGTTTTACAAAGCGAGATTAAATTATGCGGGTAAGTAGTGCAAACACATATATGTTTCTAAGGGCCATATGTTAATATCTTGAAACATTTCTGCACATAAATTATCAATAATATATATTATTAATTAGTTGGCTGTATTATTGATTGTTTTTTTTTATGTGTGTATACATGCATTTTTTCTTATTACTAAAATTGATGATATTATTCCTTTGAACAGATGTTTCTATTTTAATGGGGCATCCTGTGTAAATAAGTATATAAATAAATACGGAATGGTTAGGCTCTTAACAAGTGAAATCTAGGTCGTAAAAAAAGATAAAAATTTTGAAGGCAAGGGCAGTAACATTTGTAGGAATAAGCAGTTTAAGACAGTTTAGTTGAAGGATTGCACTGTTAATATTTATGTATAACTTACAAAATTTTATTAATAATAATTACTGAGTAAATGCGTGTATTTATCTTCACAAATACTAACTCAAACAAGATATAATAACATCCAAACTTAGTTCATAATCAAATAAATTAAAGATTAGATTTAATTTGTAGGTACGTAAAGATAATGTTTGCTTCATTAAATTTTTTGTATCAAATGTAATAATGTTATTAAGAGCGGATTGATACAGAAAACGATGAGACACGAAAAAACAACAAAATTAACCTGCGCGAAGAAACTCAAAGGTTGTGGACCAACCCGCACTGGGCCAGCGTGGTCGACTAAGGCCTAATCGCCCTAATTTAGGGTAGGCTCGAGCCCTTCGGTGGGGACGTATATGAGCTGTTGATGAATCGCTATTTCTACCAGAGTGTTAATATAGCGGGCGTGGACTTGCGGAGGAGCAGAAGGCTCGTACCCCTTAGAAAATTATTACAACGTATCTGGGGGCGCCTTCAGACGGGCTCGGGCCGCGGCCCAGAACGTTGCCAGGGCGAGAAGCGCGTCGAAGAATGACCCCTACCGTGCCTTACTGAGTAAATCGTACGGTTAGATCCGCGTCCCCGCCGGCGGGTGCTACCTGAAGGACATTTTGTAGTTGTGTTAGGACTACACGCAATGGCAGCTTAATCGCGACGGTGATATCATCGTCCGGATCTAAGATAGATGCTTTTTTTGTTTCACTAGTTACTAGCGGTTGGTAGAATAAATTCCCTCCTTTTATATCGTAAAAATGAACGTGAAAATTTTCTCTCACCACTGAGCTTTTCACCAAAAGCTCTCATGCACTTTTCGGTTTCCCGACTCCACTTCGCAGCACTCCACCGAGTTCGATTGTGCAGTGTTACAATTTTTTACGGGAAATTGCTATTCCGTGTTGCAAGGGGCTTAGAGCTGACTTTATTTTGAGATAACTACAGTTTGACGTTTGATTGCTGTTTCATTTAGAATAACTCGCCAAGCACGTGTCGGGCCACGCAAAGTGTAGGGTTTTGCAGTTGTCTAATACTACTTGTTTAAGACAGTTAACATTCATTAAAATATTTTTCTATGAAATTTGTAGTACCATATTTCTTACCTGTACAAGAACATTTAATAAGTTGGTCTATTATTCGATAACCTGTAAAGCCTACTTGATGCTGATAGTTTTCCTTTTAAATTCATCATATACACTACTACCGTGATTTTTTTCACATTTCCATATACAACCATTTCGCTGGTAGAGGGGAACTTGACTCTAACAAAAATAAGCACTTTAAAACGAAATATTTCTAAAACTTACGCTAGCATCGAAAAATGGTTTTGACAAACCTCATTATTTTTGAAAACCTATCTAACGATATTTCACACTATAAGGTAATCGTGAAAAAAAAAACCCCCGTTTAACGTGTACCAGAGGAACACTAAACATTTTTTATTTTATTCTTCAACTTTGCCGGCATGATTAATAATGTATATCCATGCGAAATCACAGCCTTCTAGTACTAAGAGTCTCTGAGCTAAGCCGCGGGCGTACAGACAGACAGACGGACATACCGAAACTATAAGGGTTCATTTTTTACTACGGAGCCCTAAAAACTGTAATAAGAATGTTTTTAATACACCTTGCTCGAAAAATTAACATACGAAGGCAGTAAACTGTGCGGCAAATGCGTTTTAACGCACTAGTGCGATTTTCATTACAATTTTTTTATACTCGTATTTCTATACGGTGTCCATAATTTTCATTCAGCTAGGAACATTTTAAAAATATTTTTTTTTTACTTGAAGAAAAGTATTTTATACTTTATATTTCAAGAAATTGTTTCAAAAATACTTATTATCAGCCATTAATATTTTAATGATAAAAATAAAATTATCTCGGAAGGAATCGATTCGTAGAATTCGTGATTCGCTGAATGTTTGCGAGCGCCTTTGCTCCATAATTATGTTTATAAAAAAAAACTTTATTGTTTTGAGGTTGCTGCGGCGGTAATTTCATAAAATTTTCATTTAAGTGTATTATAAGAGTGATCAAGACGTTGATATCTAATAATAAATGTGAATAGTATAGCAACAAAAACTGCGCGCGATCGTGGTTAGTTTTTATCTCGTTATCATAACTTTACATGAAGGATTTTATCTGTAATATCGCAGCTTTTGTACACTGTATCTCTCCTTAGATGTCTTATTTGGTAAACAAACATGGCGATAAGGTGACCATAGACACAAAATAGTGCTTCCAAATAATAGATTTCATTGATTTAATTGAATGTAATTGAATTGGTGATTAATTGTAATTGGTAATTCATTTCGAAATATCCTACGTCGTATATATCTCTTACTCTAATTTGTCATCATTGACGTATTTATTTTAGTGATGGGTTAACTCGCTTTGTCTAGAGTAGGTCGAGTTGAAATGGTAGCCAACTCGAGTCGCAACTCGAGGCGGGCGGCGGCGGCGGCGCGGCGCGTGAGTGCGACTTGGGGCGCATTCCGAATCAGACTTTCAGCACTGTCAGTGATCAGAAAAGCAAAAAAGTATGAGTTATGACAGCTGACAGTAATTCGGACCGCGATTACGGGTGCTTAAATCGATTTCAGTGCATCTCGGAATGCAGGGTTGCTAGAAGTGCGCGCGCACGTTATTCGATTTCGATCGAATCAAGACAAAATATCTACGCCGAGTCGACTCGACGAAATAATGAGCCAATCACACTGCGCATATTCGCAACGCAATTCCATCATCAGATCAGCTTTAAACAAGATACCAAATTATGATTGTTGTTATGTTGCCCACATACTTGTCTTGTAATTACAAGAACATAGTTTGCATACTAAAATTTCTTCTGGCAGCCCTGATATAAGGGGTCGCGCAAATAAAGGAATCGATGTGCCCTGCGTTCCGAGACGCGCTGAAATTTATTTTAGCGCACTCAAAGCGCGTACCGAATTACTGTCAGCAGGCGAAACCCATACAATCTGATCGCTGACGGCGCTGACAGTTTGATTCGAAAGTCACTTAAGCGTGTATCGGAACGCGCCCGTGATTCATTCATTATAACATTTAACATACATTTTTTAATTGCAATGGATAGAGACGTCACGTCTGACCACTTATTTGTCGAATCTATTTTTCTCTGTCTACTTATATTTTTAAAGATTCAACCAGTCTATTCCGATTAAATAATTGAATTGTGTATGAGTGCGCTCTAAAATACAAAGATAATGTAGAGATACCCGATCGAAATATGGTTTGAGGTTAGAACGATTTATTGATAATTTTGCGAAAAACTTAAGTTTTCGATGATAAATTCTAACAGAATTTGTGAGTGAATGCTTGATAAGTGTTTGTTTCAGGTGTATTAATATTTTGGGCTAGTTCTATAGTGTGATCAGCCCGTAAACTTGAGATTTTGTCGAGGTAAGTAGTTTGTTTACCAAATAAGACATCTAAGGAGAGATACAGTTTAGGGCTACCTTTCTTATCCATTTTATTTTAATTATTTACTACCAGTTTTCTCACAAATGTATTGAAAAATGTCGTAATGTCGTACGTAGTAGGTGAAGTACTTATTTTATTAAACTCATTTCTATTTAAGAATAGATCAATAAAAGCCTGAAATAGTCTGCGTAAATTATTCGTAATAAGTGCTTGCAATTAAGTGCAAACTTTTTCTCAAGATTTTTCTTAATTTTTATGGGCAGTTTTCCATGAATTTTGTAATTGATTCGTTTTAGTGGTAATTTTTATATTTAATTTAATTCCCTATACTTTAGTTATAACAAGGTGTCACCCACGCTGAAAACCCGTTGATAGATTTATCGAGAACACGCCAGTGACGTCATATCACGTCGAATCCGCATGAGTGGCGTCTATAGCGGGAATTTTGATTTATGCTCCGTCAGAAGGATGTAAGGGAGTGTACAGAAGTTAAACATAAACATACTATTAACAAAGAATGTACAGAATGGCCACACACCGACTCACGCTAATGTCAGACACCTCACCCCACGGCGCAGATTGGAGGCGACTTTGGAGTATCGAAACAAAAAGGCCGCGACGAGTCGTCGCGCGCGCAGCCTATCGTACGGCGTTCTACACATCCTAGCTAGGCGCTTCTCAGCGATAAACCTTGAAACTTCGCGTACACTTTACTAATATGCGATAACGACAAGAAGAAATAAAACATAAATAAAATTAGAAGAAAGCAGAAGAAGTTTCTGAGGTATCTGTGCTATTAATTTATGTCTATGGCGCTCTATTTAATCACATCACTTGTGACTACAAGCTTGATCGATTCGTATTTTTTTAGAAAACTGTACAACTCTTAAAAATTCCCAATTAATGAACAGTGTGAGTTAGAGGTTTATTTGTCCAAGGAATTAGAACTTTGCGGTGGACAAACTAAATCCTGAATAAACGGGTTGTTTTTAGAAAAGAAATGTCTTTTTAAAATACATTTCTGTTCCTCCGTTTATCAGAACTCATAATCCTCACAAAAAGATGCATCAGTCTTCTGAACATGTTTAAACAATCTAGACTGAAACGTTAAAGATGCATTCCATGTAACAGTCTGTGTGTCTAGGGCCTTAAGATGTGTACACCGATGTGCCTAGAAAGACGTAGAGACGGAGCGACATGAAAACACCTTTGAATGGCTCATGAAGAGAGACCGTGTACCGGTGTTCTAATTACGAAATGCATTCTACCGAACTGAAGCATCTCTCCAAATTGGAATAAGGAGGCAAGAATGGAATTATGTTCAACTGTTCAACAACAATACAGCCCGTAAAATGTTTTCAGGGTTCCTACTGACAAAGAATCGTTTATGTCCATATTTATATGTTCGCGTTTGTCCGTGCCGGATATACGAACAATACGTCGGCGAAATGATTATGAACATATTTGGATTCTGTCTGAACTTTTTTTCAAGTGGATATTTTATAAGTACCCGTTGTTTGAACGCTATCAGTTATAAAGATCTGAACTAGTGGCTCTGTCAGCTGTAGACCTCGTGAGTCTGTATATCTTTTCATATTTATTTTTTCTTCACAAACATTCCCGACCCCTTGATTTTTTTAGTTTTTAGTATTTATTTCATTTTATTTTATTTTTATTTCTTTTATTGTTTTTTTTTAAATTTTATTTTTGTTATTCTATTTTATTTTATTATTATTATTATTAATTTTTTATTATTTTTTATTGGTTAAGAAATGTGACCTGTAGATGAAAACAGCATCAGCGGTAGACCTTGTAAGCTGGCAACCACCATAACTCCGTCATTTTTTAAAATTTCCTAAAACTGATTCGACAAAAAACTTCGATTAATTTATTGAACCTGCTCACAAAATTTCACGAGAATCGGTTGAGAGACGCGACCTGTAGAGTGAAACAAACAAACAGATGGACAAAAGCAAATTTGGCCAAGCTGAAACAGAGACGCTTCCCTCGCTTCGCTCGCTCGGTCAATTAAAAAAAAAACTCTTACGGTGAAAAAAAAAAAAATCAAACAAACATTTTAACAATCGTAAACACGCCTTCGAAAAAAAAAAGAACGAGAGTGACTCGACCAACCACACTAGGAAAGCAGTGTGGTTCAAATTATACCTTTAACTTGGAAGTATTATGAGTTCATAACATGCAGGTTATCCAGTAAAACATAACCTGTGCGAGAAGACAGTGGAAACATTAAATAAGCCTTGGTAGATTGTTAATCTGTCCAAACGCTATTATACTCGTATCCTTTGTCAGCAACATAACTAATTCAAGCCCATCCGACCCTAAGCGTGGATTAGTTCAGTCTCGATAACGACTACATAATGGCGGCAGCTGCAATAAATTAAGCGCCATTTGCAGCAGTTGTCAACTTGCGGTGTGACGTCACGCCGTGGTTATTAGCTCGCGTTGTGGCTTCGCGGTTACAGCGGTATTTCTGTTGTTATCTACTTATTAAGCTTTGGATGAGGAGTTCATGCCTTTGTCACACAATTAATGTATACTACGTACAGAACGACCACTCAGCTCCTCCCGCCAATACACGCTTCCTCACCCCGCCCCGCTGTTGGGGGGCTGTTGGGAGTATCGAAGTAAAGTGGTTTCGCCACACGCTTCCGCGCTGCCGCCACCGCCGCGCGCGGTTTCAGTCGTGTAGCATTTTATTGGATTTGGAACCCTATGCGCGCACTAGTAACTTTTGTCGCGGCGACAGTATGCCTCTCTCGTCAAGTTTACTAGAGTGTGAAAGAGAGGCACATACTGTCGCCGCGACAAAATGTCGCTAGTGCGCGCATAGGGTTAATAATGGTTATTATTCACTCACTCCTTTTCTTCATTGTATGCGTTGAAGCTTGACAACTGACTGGTCAGAAATTTACGATCTTGTTTTATTGTTTTGTAAACGTAACTTTTTAGTAGGTATATCAATAATTTTAGAACATTTTTGAAAAAAAACTGTCGTAAGAAAACGAGACCCAGACTATTTGACGCAGAAAAAAAACTGATTCTATGTATGTATTTAGTCTACTTACACCATTTTACCTACTTACAGCAATTACGTTTTCTTGCGTTGACATGACATGTTATGGACCAAGTGATAAATTGGGCATTATGTATACATAAAAAAATGCCCAATATGAAAGTGCAATTTGATAATAATTATTCAAATAATCAAATTTACCGGGCAGTACACATATTGTCCATCACCTTTTGGGCAGAGAAATACAAATACGTATACCAATACGTAGGACGTCATGCAGTAATTTAATAACACATATCTACCGGGTTATTACCACGATTTTGGTAAGCTTAAAAGCCAAAAACTAAAACCACACGACTAATAATTAGCTTAATAACCTAAAAGTGTTTATGCAGTAATTTCCCGAAAGCTGCCAAGCCGAGCTGGATTCGTTTAATGACCTCTTCAAATTATAAATAAATACAAAATGCCATATGGTTATATAAACATATGGTTATATATTGTTTATATTATGAAAGAAGAAAAAATTGAGGCGCGTAAAATTTTTTCTTCCTTCATGGTTTATATAAACAAGAATGAGATGCAGTTTTGATAAGTGATTATCAAAACTGCATCTCATTCTTGTTTATATGTGTACCACCGTACACATTCTAAAATGAACACTTCAAATCCTTGTCTCATTTACTGTGAGAATTAAAAACAAATACAAAATTTGGTGTTTCTACTAACGTTCTTTATAAATTGTTTCTAAAGGCAAGCTGAAGACTAAACTGCCAATAGCTTTGACATAATCGGATCAACTTAGTCGTTCTAGATCTTCTTACTATAATTCATTAATACTTTAAGCCTTCCGCAAACCGAACCCGATTGAAATCGGTTTACTGCGAGTAAATCTTTTTATCCTAGAAATCTTGGGTCCCTAGGTTTGTAGCAAAAAAAATCTAAGTCAAAATCCTATAGGTATGTTTTAATATTCTTGTAGGCAAACTTGCTAACAATTTTCTACAAAATATGTGTAATAGGGGATGATGCTTGGGTAAAGAAAACGAAATCAGTTGGGTTATACGAAAATATTAGACATTTATTTCTTTGTTTTATCAAATTAACATAAAATTGACTCCCAACTAAATATAGATACCACATTAAAGTTGGAGAGTGAGGGCTTATTACGTTTCAACTAGCTATAAAGTTTACTTACTCAAGCGTGATGTCATACGCTATTTCAACTCTTTTTATTACGTGAATAAAGGAAATAAAATAATTGGTCATTCCCTATAAAGTTAAATATGAAAAGCAATTGTTTTTAGTAACTTTCTAGACTGAATTTGAGTAGAACTTTTGAAATAGTTAGGAATAGTATAAGAGTTTGTTTTCGTATTAATTTCAGTTTTCTACTACCCACCTACTCAATATGTATTCCAGAAAATAGATCTATTTTCTAACTTGGAATTTTGGAAGGCTTTGTTTTTATAAGTACAGCAATTAAAACTGCGCGTGATATTATAAAGGTTTTCCCACTTTTACTTCAACAATTTCACCTCTAGTATAGGGGTACCTTTCTTAACCATTTCATTTTCATTATTTACTATAAAAAGTTTATTGAAAAACGTCGTACAACACACGTATATAACAAATACGTTACTTTATAAACCTGTTTTATTAACACAAGTTTTAGTTTGCACAGTTCGGATGAGGAGCGTAGTATTTCAAGTGTTTCGTTGCACAATAAATTCTATACAAAAATTTAATTTTTCTAATATCTCAATATACTCTGTGAAAATATCAATCGTTTTTAACATTTTGCAAAAGTGATCAGTTTATGAAAGTACACTTTCTCTACAAAGTTGTGAAAAAGAAACGATCAGCTGGCTGTGCCCAATTGTAAGGCAATATTTTTTCAAAATCAGTCCATAAAAGGAATACGTCACATACGCAATCATTAGGCACGGTTGCTTTTTGAAATAATCAACGGCCCGTTACATGAGCCTCCTCCACTTAAGTGGAGGGTTTTGCCATAATCTCCACGCTTGGCAGGTGGGTTGCAGATCGCAGATTAAAAGGTTACTGTGTCAGAGAGCGCTGCTGCCCGTTCCCTGTTCAATGTGTAGTCCCTAAGTCGCCTCTTACGACACCCACGGGAAGAGTAGGGGTTGGTGACAAATGTATTCTACTCTGCCGTCACCACACGGCTTATTGACTTACTGATTTTGATTAATAAACCTAAATATGATTGAAAAAATACAACATATTTTTACTTGAAATAATATCACACTAATATTATAAATGCGAAAATATATTTGGATATGTGGATGTTTAGATGTTTGTTCCCCCTTCACGCTTTGCACTCAATGAATGGAGATAGTTTGTAACCTGGATCAACACATAGGATACTTTTTACGGAAAAAAGTCTTATTCTGACGGGAAAAACTTACACAACGCGAGCGTAGCCGCAGGCGGACCGCTAGTTTTTCATTAAAAAGGAAGATACGTATAATAGCTATTATAATAGCTATTGTATATATATATAGCTATTATATATATATATATATATATAATAGGTTTTTCCAAAAACTTTACGAGTATATGGCTCTTTTATATACAAGTCTATCCAATTATAAGCTTATTAAGTACCCATGTAATGCGTCGATTTTTGAGTTACAGGAAGTGCGACCTATCACATCATCAACGGCCCGTTACAGTCCACTGCTGGACTATGAGCCTCCTCCACTTAAGTGGAGGGTTTTGCCATAATCTCCACGCTTGGCAGGTGGGTTGGAGATCGCAGATTAAAAGCTTACTGTATCAGAGAGCGCTGCTGCCCGTTCCCTGTTCAATGTGTAGTCCCTAAGTCGTCTCTTACGACACCGGCGGGAAGAGTAAGGGTTGGTGACAAATGTATTCTACTCTGCCATCACCACACAGCGTTGCGATCTATACTAACCTTTAATGTAGTTAAATACGAATATCTTACTGAAAATTTTAAAACAAGCATTTGCAAACAAGTTTTCTAACTTTTGAGTTGGTTTTTTTTGGAGTGGGTATCAAGTGGAAATAAGTGCTTGTTCGCCACCCACCTAAGCGAAGCGAGCAATTTATTCAAATGAAACAAAATAAGAGCCCGTTCTCACACGGGCAATGGAGATATTTCCAAGAATCAGACGCGGATCGAGTAAAAGGTTTAAGGGGGGGGAGGGGCTTGTACGTACACCCTTCCCATTCCACGAGACACTACGCAAACACAAGAACTATTTAAAAATGCTAAGACGAGATTTTAAATACTTGATTGTGACCATCTTGCTTTAAGTTGTTCCAGTCTTACGGAATTTCGACCTGTCCTTTTCGTGTCAATGAAATATGAAAGGGAGAAAAAATAATAATTAAATAATTTATATTTTAAGCATGATACGATTTATCTTTCATCTCTACTGGAAAAGATTGATCAGTACGACCTTAGTTCAAATTAAAATCTGATACCCTTTATCTTATGTCCCTTTCTGTTGACAAAACGATGATCTATCTCATGTTACACAATTTTTGGAACTTATTATATAGTACTGTAAGGATCGGCCTCCTTTGTTGTTACTGGCTGTTGAGCGGTTTTCATATTTTGTTCTAAAAATTTGTAATTTTTGAATTGCGAATAGTTCTTTTTATGTTGGAAGTCTTTATACTTTCATGCTAGAGACTACACGCGTTTTATGTATCTTTGAAATTCACTGAATAGATTCAATATCTAGAAACTTTACGCGTATAATTTGCTAAGATAGAGCCCTTCTGGCTACGCCTCCCACTGTATCTATGTATGCATTATATCATTACCTATAAGTAAAAATAATAAATAATAAAATAAATATGTGGGGACATCTTCACACACGGTCATCTGATCCAAACTAAGCAGAGCGTACTATGGGTACCAGACAGCTGATATACATTACATAAATAGATAAATACATACTTATATAGATAAGCAACAACGAGACACAAGGCAAACACAAGTGTTCATCACACAAATGTTTGCCCTGGGCGGGATTCGAACCCACGACCCTGTGCGTCGGAGGCAGATACACTACCACCTGGGCTACAGAGCCGCCAAGTGCATTATATCATTACCTATAAGTGTATGACTTATTTGCTAAGAAAATGGTACATGTTTGCAGGTGTACATATATCTATTAGTTGTCTGCATAATAGACCCAACAAAAACAAATACCTATCTCTGTTTAAACTGATGACTATAATATCTTATTGTGTTCTCCTTAAGTTAAATTAAAATTATTGCAAGAGTGGAAATTTGGTAGTAACACAAAATATTAAATTACTTTTATGTAGATAAAAATAGTAATATATGTTTTAAGATTTTCGTGGTTGTTCACTACACTAACATTCTCACAATTCGCGGGTTAACAATATTAAATATTACCGTGGTAAAAAACCCGCGAATTGTGAGAATGTTAGTGTAAAAATAGTAATGCCGTAATAAAATCATATTACGTTTTCTGCCAACGCAATATTTCCTCAGTTGTTCAAATTATGCCGGTTTGTAATTATGTACCTACCATAAATTACTTACATCTCAACTCTACTCGCATATATATTACATGAATAAAATAATTATTACAGATAGGTATATCATAACCAATTCTTTTTTGAGTTGTCTCTGAAGTTGACTTTCAGCAAAAAAAAAAAAAAAAAAAAAACAAAAAAATGTTTATTTCCTAAAAGAAAAGACAAGCAAGCACGCACTAAAAGCAAGCAAGTACTAAAAGACCACAATTTGTATCTTTTTAAGAGAAGCTAAAGTTAAAGTTAGCGCCCAGTTCTTCTTCATCATTTTGGTTGTAAGGTCGACAAAAATAATGAACAATTCTCGAGTTTATTTTTAATTCCAATTAAACGTTTTTGATAGTTAACACAAATCACAAAAAATAATTCTGAAGTTTGTTGCATTTCATTGTAATAAAATATTTTAACTCAGAAAATGTGAAACAAAGTATCAAACGTTGTCGGAAGTAAAAAAACGGCCGCACTCGACTGACAAATGAAAAGTGAACGCGAGATAAACTCTATCAAGGACACACCGACACATTCCGCCAAGTCCTTGCATGTTCACACATGTCCTGACTTGCTCATAACAAAACAATAAAAAATGCGTAAAACGACGACTGGGAATATTTTCAAGAGAATATCAAAATAAAAACTTGAAATGCGTGTACTTACTTGTTTTTTCATCGTGTGAGTTTTAAAGCCATCAACTGATTTCACTAGTCCTGTTGTCAATTTTAAAACTAATCATAATGGCCTCGATTCAAAATGTCATGCTCTAATTCTAATTTTAAAATCCAGCTATCTTTTTAGTTTTTATGACCAATGAAAGAGAGGTGATGAACGAATAATATTCATTTGAACGAATGATAACCTAAAATAAGGCCATAGCTGTCAGTTTAAGAGATTTTTAAGTCGCATGTTTTAAGTCCTCTCTAAAATTGTGCAATCGACGCGGCCATATGGTTCAAATTTGATGTTTGATAGCTCAAATGGCCATCCTAAGATGGCCATCTCTTGTCCTTTTTCAATCTTTAAAAGGTAAAAAGGACGGACTAACTTAAATTAAGGATTAGAGCGTGACATCCCGAATCGAGTCCAATATCATTTTAGGTAAAACAAGTAGAATCGATTTACCTTTCTAGCCCGACGTTCCGGCTCAGTTGCATGAACCGTGTTCGTGGATGGACTGACGTAGCTTAGAGATGACAGCACAGGCGATGGATGGCCACGGCCCGGTTGTCAGTGTTGAAGACCATACATGGTTCATGTAACGAACACATCCATAGATGGTAGCCGGGGCTCTCCGAGTAGTTCTAAGGCGCGGAATCATCTTTCTTTCGGTCAATCAGGTGCTTCAAACAAACGTTAAGGCGAAGCTATATATTTTTTTTAAAATGGCTTCAGCACACTTAAAAATAAAAACTGAAACAGAAAAGGTGCTATACTCGTACTATTTAGAAGAACAGAAAGAACGAGAAAAACTTCAAAGTTTGGTAATCGAACTCAAAAAGCATATCGAAGGACTTCAGCATCAGCTAAAACATATCCATGAGAAAAAATCTGAAACCAAGGAAGATGTTAATCCCAAGACGCCTTCTGAACAAATTCAATACGAAACTGACGAAGAAGAGCTTGCGAAAGAAACTGAGTGGGTAAGAAAAATAAGCAGGAAGAAAAGGAAACTAAATACATCACCATCTCCTTCACCCCCTCAAGGCTCCAGCGAAAAACCTAAAGAAAAGAAAATACCTCTACCACCACCCATAATAGTTGAAAATATTAAAAACTACCAGCAGTTCTACGATCTTCTTTCAACGAACGTAAAAAAAGACACGTTCATTGTTAAAATGATGAACGGAGAAAATGTTAAGATAAATTCTCATAATGATGATTCCTATAGAGCTATTACCAATCTCTTATTGCAAAACAAATGCCACTGGTACTCTTATGAGAACAAACAAGACAGACCCATTCGGGTGATGGCAAAAAATTTGCATTCCTCGTGTCTGCCAGAGCGTATAATTGAAGACCTGATTTCGAAAGGATACAAAATTCAAGAGGCCGTTAACAAGCTGAGCTGGAGAAAAAAGGCACCTCTAAACATGTTTATGCTCTCTTTTCATAAAGATGAGGATATCAATAAGATTTATGATATTAAATCCATATTGGGTTGCAAGGTCGATGTGCAACCATTAAAATCGACTAAACTGATCCCGCAATGTAAAAGGTGTCAGGCTTATGGTCATACCCAAAAGTATTGCTCTAAAGAGCCTAGGTGTGTTAAGTGTACGGGAAAGCACCTTACCAAAGATTGCAAGAAGCCGGCAGAAGAAAAGCCAAAATGTGTTCACTGCGGTCTACCTCACCCTGCTAACTACAGAGGCTGTATTGTGGCTAAAGAATTGCAGAATATTAAAAACAATCAAACCAAAAAGAAGGATTTGCCTCCTACCGTCAAGGTTACAAGTACAACCTCAAGAGTTAGTGGCAACCAGCAAAATCTGGTCACTAAAAATGTCTCCTACGCTCAAATAACACAAGGAGATCAGTTACGAACTCAGACACAGCAAGCGCAAACGAAATCACTAAGCTCGAACACAGATGAGAAGATTAATAAGATCCTGAATCTTTTAACCTCATTTGATGAAAGATTAAAGAAACTGGAAGATAGCACCAAAACAGCTACCTTAAAAAATAAACAATGACTAGACTACTAAAAATTATGGAGTGGAACGCAAATGGGCTTCTGCAACATCAAAATGAACTGCAGGCAGTCCTTCATACAGAAAGTATTGATGTGTGTCTTATATCAGAATCACACTTCACTAAAGAATCTTATATCAAAATTAAAGGTTACAAATCTTACCATGCACTACACCCAGATAATACTGCTAGAGGAGGTAGTTCTGTTATTATAAAGGAAGACATATTACAATACGATGTACATAAATGCGAAGAACAAAGTATACAAGCTGTCGCTGTTTGTGTAAAAACAAAAAACTGTCCTGTCACTATAGCTGCTATATACAGCCCACCAAAGTATTCACTGAAAGCAGATCAGTACAAGAGCTTTCTAAATGAACTTGGCAATAGATTCATACTAGGAGGTGATTTTAATGCTAAACACACCTACTGGGGATCTAGGTTGACCACAACCAAAGGTAGAGAACTATTATCTGCACTTAAAGAAATGAAATGTAATGTAATTTCAACAGGGAAACCAACATATTGGCCCACTGACCCTAAAAAAATACCAGACTTAATTGACTTTTTCATCGTAAAAAATATATCATTTAATCTACTTCAAATTGAGGAAGGATATGATATGAGCTCGGATCACTCACCAATATTATTAACCTTAAGTGAGTCAATCTTGCAGAAAGAAAATTATCCCACCATAGTTAATAAAAGAACAGATTGGGAAAGTTTCAGACAAGACTTAGACGCAGCTATTAATTTAAATGTACCATTAAGGAATCCACAACAACTTGAATTAGATTTACGTAAATTTATAACAAATATACAACAATGTGCCTGGAAAAATACACCTGTTTATAAAAAAAGAACTAAAGGTAACTACTACCCTTCTGAAATTAGAGATCTTATAGCTAAAAAGAGATCGCAGAGAAAGAAATGGCAAAGGACTAGATTTCCACAAGACAAACAGCTGTTTAATAATCTCGCAAAGCAACTCAAGAAAGAGATTCAGAAGTTTCGAGACGAAACTATGGATACTTACCTCACTCAACTCACAAGTGATCGTTCAACAGATTACTCGTTGTGGAAAACTACAAAAGGCTTAAAAAAGCCAATCATGCATATTCCACCCATTAAAGAAATTAATGGACGGTGGGCTATTAGCAATGAGCAGAAAGCTACAAGGTTTGCACAACATCTTGAGAATATCTTTCGACCCAACGAAGAAAACGTGAGTGAAGTACGGTTTGATGAAACGACGCCTGAAGATCGAGATATCAAACTTGTAACACCAAAAGAAATACAAATTGAAATAAAACATCTCAGTCTCAAAAAAACACCAGGTTACGACCTAATCACTGGAGAAGTTCTTCGAAACCTGCCAAGGAAGGCCATAGTAAAGCTCACTACACTTATCAATGCTACGTTCAGACTGAAACATGTACCAGACGTGTGGAAAGTTGCTGAAGTCATCATGATACCTAAACCTGGTAAGCCACCGAACGAAGCAACGTCATACAGACCGATCTCTCTATTGCCTATCATGTCTAAGCTATTCGAAAAATTACTACTTAAACGGTTAAAACCGATTATAGAAGAAAAAAATCTGATCCCCGACTACCAGTTTGGTTTTAGAGAAAAGCATTCCACTATTGACCAAGTACACAGAATTACAAACATAATTGAAAAAGCTCTAGAAGAGAAGAAAGTTTGTTCTACAGTTTTTTTGGACGTAGCGCAAGCATTTGATAAAGTGTGGCATGATGGGCTTAATCACAAGCTTAGAAAAATGCTTCCCAAACAATTTGCAGAAGTCTTCGAGTCCTATCTAACATTGCGAATGTTTAGAGTAAGACAGGATGATGCATACTCAGAACTTAAGCAAATCAAAGCTGGCGTACCTCAAGGGAGCGTACTAGGACCTGTCTTGTACCTTTTATACACCTGCGATATGCCAGAACTAGAAGACAACACCGTTGCAACATTTGCAGATGACACAGCCATATTGGCCACAGGTGTCACACAAGAAGTAGCAGTGAAAAAAGTTCAAACAGCTGTAAATACCATCTACGAGTGGACAAAAAAATGGCGAATAAAACTTAACCAATCCAAATCTATTCATGTAGATTTCACAAATAAAAGGCCGAACTATCATCCGATATACATAGGTAACAATGTCATACCGTACGAAAATACAGCCAAATATCTTGGCATGACATTAGATGCAAAACTTCGCTGGAAGGCTCATGTCAAAAAGAAACGTGATGAGCTGGAGTTACGCTATAGAAATATGTACTGGCTAATTGGAAAGTATTCTTCACTATCAGTACACAATAAAGTTCTTCTATACAAACAAATCCTCATGCCTGTGTGGACTTACGGTATTCAGCTATGGGCTTGTACCAAACAAAGCAACGTTCAGATGATACAAAGATTTCAAAATAAAGTACTAAGGGGTATCGTAAATGCTCCTTGGTACATAAGAAATGACGACCTTCATCGAGATTTAAAAGTGAATAAAGTTGACAGTGTTATTAAAAAATATGCCGAAGCTCACGAACTAAGACTTCATCATCACGTGAACGTTGAGGCTATCCAGCTCCTTGACACCACGGACATAGTGAGAAGACTGAAAAGGACAAAACCCTTTGAGTTAGTTTAGTAAACATTAGTGTAATGTAGTGCAGTCAGTGCTTCCCGTAAAGAACACACGAACAAAGTGTCTTCCCCTTAATAGAGACAATAAGAAAAGTGTTGATGGACACATTCTTAGCTAACATCTACTTAGCAATTTAAGTTAAAATTTAATTACTCATTAGTCTTTAGGCTAGATTGTAATATTTATTTTGGATGTCTTAAAGGCAAACCTAATATAACAAATAAAAAAAAAAAAATCTCTGTTTAAACTGATGACTATAATATCTTATTGTGTTCTCCTTAAGTTAAATTAAAATTATTGCAAGAGTGGAAATTTGGTAGTAACACAAAATATTAAATTACTTTTATGTAGATAAAAATAGTAATATATGTTTTAAGATTTTCGTGGTTGTTCACTACACTAACATTCTCACAATTCGCGGGTTAACAATATTAAATATTACCGTGGTAAAAAACCCGCGAATTGTGAGAATGTTAGTGTAAAAATAGTAATGCCGTAATAAAATCATATTACGTTTTCTGCCAACGCAATATTTCCTCAGTTGTTCAAATTATGCCGGTTTGTAATTATGTACCTACCATAAATTACTTACATCTCAACTCTACTCGCATATATATTACATGAATAAAATAATTATTACAGATAGGTATATCATAACCAATTCTTTTTTGAGTTGTCTCTGAAGTTGACTTTCAGCAAGTACTAAAAGACCACAATTTGTATCTTTTTAAGAGAAGCTAAAGTTAAAGTTAGCGCCCAGTTCTTCTTCATCATTTTGGTTGTAAGGTCGACAAAAATAATGAACAATTCTCGAGTTTATTTTTAATTCCAATTAAACGTTTTTGATAGTTAACACAAATCACAAAAAATAATTCTGAAGTTTGTTGCATTTCATTGTAATAAAATATTTTAACTCAGAAAAAGTGAAACAAAGTATCAAACGTTGTCGGAAGTAAAAAAACGGCCGCACTCGACTGACAAATGAAAAGTGAACGCGAGATAAACTCTATCAAGGACACACCGACACATTCCGCCAAGTCCTTGCATGTTCACACATGTCCTGACTTGCTCATAACAAAACAATAAAAAATGCGTAAAACGACGACTGGGAATATTTTCAAGAGAATATCAAAATAAAAACTTGAAATGCGTGTACTTACTTGTTTTTTCATCGTGTGAGTTTTAAAGTCATCAACTGATTTCACTAGTCCTGTTGTCAATTTTAAAACTAATCATAATGGCCTCGATTCAAAATGTCATGCTCTAATTCTAATTTTAAAATCCAGCTATCTTTTTAGTTTTTATGACCAATGAAAGAGAGGTGATGAACGAATAATATTCATTTGAACGAATGATAACCTAAAATAAGGCCATAGCTGTCAGTTTAAGAGATTTTTAAGTCGCATGTTTTAAGTCCTCTCTAAAATTGTGCAATCGACGCGGCCATATGGTTCAAATTTGATGTTTGATAGCTCAAATGGCCATCCTAAGATGGCCATCTCTTGTCCTTTTTCAATCTTTAAAAGGTAAAAAGGACGGACTAACTTAAATTAAGGATTAGAGCGTGACATCCCGAATCGAGTCCAATATCATTTTAGGTAAAACAAGTAGAATCGATTTACCTTTCTAGCCCGACGTTCCGGCTCAGTTGCATGAACCGTGTTCGTGGATGGACTGACGTAGCTTAGAGATGACAGCACAGGCGATGGATGGCCACGGCCCGGTTGTCAGTGTTGAAGACCATACATGGTTCATGTAACGAACACATCCATAGATGGTAGCCGGGGCTCTCCGAGTAGTTCTAAGGCGCGGAATCATCTTTCTTTCGGTCAATCAGGTGCTTCAGCCGTCAATATTTCCAAATTCTCTTTTCCAAATTCTAAATTGCTATATAAGGTCAAACTTGAACAATTATTTAATTTTTTACTCACAGATTTGTATTTATCAGTGCGTATTTAAGTTCTTCCAGTCTTTCAGTCTGTTTTATATATCGGTGGAGATTTATAATTGACATTGTTAAGTGTAGTTTTTTATACATTATTAGTACTGGCTGTAAATCACCCGAATAAAATAAAATAATATATCTCAACCAAGGGAAATCTGACATCTTTGTATTTTTTACCCGACTGCTTTAGAAGGAGGGTTATGTTTTTCGAGTGTATTGTTTAATTCGGTGTTACATTTTATCAATTACTAGAACGCAGGGAATACGTACGGACGCAGTGTAAAAAAAATATTACAAAAAACCCGACTGCGTGATTAGCGAACTGAAAAGATGCATATAAGTTTTTTCGTTTTGTTTTGAATGATCTTGGTTGATAGTGTTCACACAATGCAAATAACTTTTGCAAGAAAAAGTCTTATTCGCACGGGACTATCTTACACAACGCGAGCGTAGCCGCGGGCACACCGCTAGTATTTTAATATCTCTTACAACATCTGAAGTAGGTACCTATATTAATTCAGTGCTCTAGATCCAACACTCATTTTCGGTAGGTAACTTTTCGGCAGTCGCTTGACGATACTAATTACTTTAGTGAAGTCGAGTAACCTAAATTAATTGACTGACCTAATTAAATTCGGTTCTAGAATGTCTAACTGATTCGAGGACAAAGTTTTGAGCGAGCTTCTAATGAATTGTAAACTTTAGTTATTAATTGTTATGAATAAGGTTAAGAAAAACAGAATTGTATTCAATACCTATATAAAAAAAAACATAAATAAAAAATGTTTAAAAACGCATCCTTTTGTGATAAGTGATACTTCTACCTTATTATAAATTATATTGAACCGATTAGCGTAGGAGTAGACGGGTTCTCGAATGGAGATCACGTCTTTGAAAACGTAGTGTGGGACGCCGCCCTGAAAGGTGGACTGATGACTTGAGGAAGGTCGCTGGTGGTGGCTGGATGAGGAAAGCGGGTGATCTGCAATAGTGGACTGCAATAGGCCGATTGATTGATGATTGATTGATACTTATACATCAAAAGTGCGATAAACTTATAGGTAACGAATTTTTTTTAGCGGTTTAAGAGGATTTTTACATTTTTGAAGATTTTGTAGCAACATGCACCTTCTAAAAAAAAGTAAATATCTTTGACTATCGGATGAAATTGCTTTAAAAATACGTAGTAATACTTACTTACGTAGTACCTAACTGTCTAATCTATTGTAATATTGCCCTTAAAAAACGGAACAAGACATTTGTAAAACTAATCAACTTAAAAAAACCTTCTCCGACGCGCTTCTCGCCCTGGCAACGTTCTGGGCCGCGGTCCGAGCCCGTCTGAGGGCGCCCCCAGATACGTTGTCATAAAATTCCTAAGGGGTACGAGCCTTCTGCTCCCCCGCAAGTCCGCGCCCACTATATTACCACTCTGGTATAAATAGTGATTAGGTCCGTAAAAAAAAAATAAAAAATAAAAAAAAAAACTGAAAAGAATGTTTAAGTTAATTTAACTAAGATTATGACTAGTTTTTCAGGTTTAAGATAAAATCTTGTATTAAAACAGAAATTAGATGAAATTATAAACTTTGAAAAAGACAATTTATAATTTATTTATAACGTCAATTAAACTTGTATAAGAACACTTTATTTAATTAGGTGTAAGAAACCCATTAGGCTTAAGAAACTCTCAAAAAGGTCTCTTTTGTTTATATTCAAAAGTGGATAAGAATTCTCACGGATTCTACAAAACGAATGACAAACAAACCGTGAATTAAAATTCAGGCAAAGTATGTCATTTATATAAATCCGCAAGCTGGGTGTAAACACGGTGGCCGTTTATAAAAGATAATGAATATATTTGCTGTTCTGTATAATATGTTTGGGTTGGTTTGGGGTGCGAGTTAGAAACGGTTTTACTTTTTAAATTGGATATTTTACTATACCAAAATATGCCAATGATTTGGATCTCCTAAAAAGCAGTGAAATTTAGATATTGGGGCACATAATTTATTTTTGCGAGTAGATATTAGTATTGAATAAAAACTACATATATTATAATGTAAAAAAGCTTAAGTTTGATACTGAATTAATTGGTATCGGCGGACGATAATTGGTGTAATAATCGAACCTTAACTGATTAATCTTGACTATGTTGGTAAATCAACCAAAATTCAGCTCTCGCTCTTTAAGCCTTTACATAAGTCAGTCACAGATGTCAGTCGGCCGTTAGATCCAAGCTGACCTGCTACTGCCATCGTGAAAATAATTGATTTCAGGTCAGTGCAAGAGCTATACCATGTACCAATATGTTTTCGAATTTCAAATTAATATGTACGTTTATTCGACGTTCTTAATGTGAAGGAAAACATCGTGAAGAAACCCATTGAAGTATAATGTACTACGTATAACTCAATGGAAGAAACCGGCACACTTCTTTAATGTTTAAAGGTTGTGTGTGAAGCTGGTCAGCCCGCACTGGGCCAGCGTTGTCGACTAAGGCCTGATCGCCTTTACTCAAGGTAGGCTCGAGCCCTTTATGTGGTCGTATATTGATCTGTTAATGAGTTGTTGGATCAATACCGTCTGGAAATCAATTATTTACGCCATAACAGCATCAGGTCACTGATTTAACGGCATACTGGCTCATTTAGAGCTACGTATATTTTTATATGAACGATGAATCAAAAGAAAATAATACAATATTTACCGGGTTATAACCACGATTTTGGTTTAAAATAAGCTTTTTAATGAGCTTACCGATATTTCGACTATGTTGCAGTAGTCATGATAACCCGGTAGATATGTGTTATTAATATTAACAACCGCGAAAACATAAAAGCGAATCACTAGAAGCTTCTCCCTTGCTCCACTGCGTCACCGTGCGAACCTGCGAAGGATCACCGGTAACAATGATGGATGTTCACATTAGCATGGCCCCTATTTATCTAGTTCGGATCTCAATCAACGTGACGTGATCGGCTACAGCGGCGCGAGGCTATTTATTAGAGCTTTGGGAAGCACTTTGAGTTAGTAACACTTTATTCGTAGTTGAGAAAAATGTGTGAGAAGGATCTGATGGCAACTATATTGCTTACATGTTTTGTTAAAATCCATATTAGCTTATATTGAAAGATACCGTTAGAATTAGGCTAGGTTATGGTGCAATTAGCTGTCTACGCAGTTTTTTGTTTTCATGCGCAGATTTCCTCATGTTTTTCTTAGAACAGAATTGGTATGTAATGGGTTTTGAATTTCCGCCTTCGCAACGCGACCTTTTTAAGGTCGCGTTTTACGCACTCACCTGTGTCACTGTAGACTCAAAATGAGAAAGTGGGGCAGTCTTTGATGAGGATTTGCCAAGTTTGTGGCGCCAACCCACAAAGTATGCTACATTTTACTTTCCTGCCCGCTTGTCTGCACTTTCAGAAAGACGTATTCAGCCGCTGATAACGCCATAGATATGGCAAAGTTCTGGAAAACTACGAACGAAGAACAAGAAGACTGCTGTGGTGCCTCTTGAACGGTAGGTTCGTGTGTGTCATTATTACCAAGTAAGCGGTCCATAATTCGCTATTCAATATGTCAAGGTGTAATTGTAAAGGCGAAAGAAAGCGACAAATAGCAGACTTATCCCAGCCACTTGCTATTGTCTTCTCAAGAGATGCAGCTTTATCCTGATAATACCGGTTTTCAGTTGATTAAACTGTGGCAATCTTCAATGCAATTTCAACTCATGCTAAACTTGTTTTGTTAGACAGCATGTTATAAAAATACCTGTGTAAAGAAAAGAGAAGAGGTCAGTTTATGCGAAACTGAATATTCTTTTCCAAAATTGATAGATATACAAAACAGCAAGTCAGCTGATTGATTTGATAATGGGATTTGCGTCTTTTTTCATTTGACTATTTTATATTGGAGCGTCGTTCGGGAGAAGGGGTTCGATCCCCACAACGTGAAATGAAATAAAATTGTTCATAGTGTGTGTGTTTTCAAATTCATATGTACGTTTATTCAACTCTCTTATATACGGTGAAGGAAAACATCGTGAGGAAACCTGCAAGCTCCTGTGAAGAAATTCAAACGTTGTGTGTAAATTCGATCAACCCGCACTGGGCCAGCATGGTTGGCTATGGCCTGATTGCCCTAAGCCAGGGTAGGCTCGAGCCCTTCAGCAACTAGTACCTTGAGCTGTTGATGATAATGATGATGACTTTATGTTCCTTCTTGAATTCTGTTTCATTTGAATTTTTTGTAACAACCTATAATATATTCTGTGGCCACCACGCAACTTTGCCCTCGTATAATATTAACAAAGCAATCGCAAAAAATCTTCCGTCGACCTTAACATTTCCGTCAACACGGCCATACAACTCATACAATAAGTGGAGGCGAGGATAACCCCGTTGTCAAGCTGCGAGTAAACATTGTCTGTTTACTCGATTCGTCGAATAAAGGCCATTCAATTACGACTGGTAGTGACGGGGTAAGATTGCTTCGGCAAAGCGCTGTTGCTTCGACAATCTTTGTTCACTTTGCAAATAGTGACTGCCTGGGTTTGTTACAGTGCAACTAGGGTTCTAGGACTAGCCTTGCGTGAAACCGTCTTTGAACGGATGTAGCTACCATCTCGCACTATAGTTATCAGTCAATCAGCCTATTGAAGTCCACTGCTGGACAAAGGCCTCCCCTTGGGCACGCCAAAGCGCACGTCCACCCGCTTTCCTCATCCAGCCACCACCAGCGACCTTCCTCAGGTCATCAGTCCTCCTGGCAGAGTTCCACACTACTAAAAGTTGTAGTCTACTTATGGAATTATCTTGTGCAAATAGTATTATTACGTTTAAAGTATTATATGTGTTAATCCAGTGTAAAAACTAAACTGTTAAGGAAAAATGACCAAGTTTAGGTGGTCATAAAAACTGCTGCGGCAGATTACGACCTCGAAGACTCAGCTTTATGAGATCACGAGAGCGTGTTCTTTCCAAATATCATGAAGAAAAGCACCAGAAATTTTGATGAATATCGGTCTTAAACGGGCGGATAGTCTATATCTCTACGCCAAATTTTATCCAAACCCGTTTTGTAGTTAAACGTTAAAGCGAAACAAACATATATTCACGTTTTTTTTTTATATAGAGTGATGTATGCCAAAACGATCCCCACCACGTACCAATGTGTTTTCGAATTTCGAATACATTTGTACGTTTATTACGCGAAGGAAAACATCGTGACGAAACCAGCACACTACTGCGAAGAAATTCAAAGGTTGTGTGGTGTGCGAAGTCGACCAACCCGCACTGGGCCAGCGTGGTTGACGCATAATCGCCCTAAGTCAGGTTAGGCTTGAGCCCCTCGGTGGGGACGTATATGAGGTTGTATAAGTAACCCAGGTACGAACTGTAAAGCAAATATATTCCAAGCCGAAGCCGATTGTAACCCAGGTACGAACTTTAAAACAAATATATTCCAAGCCGAAGCCGAAAGATTGAACAAACACTACGCACAAGATTGAACTGCGCGTGAGGGCGTGAATGAGTGGCTTTGTTGAGACGGAGAGATGATAGCTTGTAATCTGGCCTGGATTCTTCACGATAGTTCTGTCAATGAGAAAACTTAAGATTGAGCACGTTTTCTAGATCGTACTCTATTTATATGAAAGTGTAAGCGACTATTTTTATGGTTTTCCTTCACCGTAAGAGCGTCGAATAAACGTATACCTAGAATTTGAAAACACATTGGTACGTGGTGCGTATCGGGTCCGCGTCTCTCGGACGGGAGGCAGCGGTCCTAGCCACTAATGAGTTATCTTTGTTCTTCTGTGGATCTCATCATTTCTAAGGACGTTTTATTTCTTAGGTTATGTAGGAATAGGGGATCGGACTCCTTTTTTTACCCGACTGCTTTAAAAGGAGGGTTATTTTATTTTATAAATCCAAACTTCTTAGTTTCTGCTATCGAACACTAAAGTAATTTTTGCTCTATCTTTAAAATTGACCGAGTAATAAAGGTTTGAAATTCAAGATTAGACAGAGAGGCACATACCCACTTGTGACGTCATTTGTTAGTAACACCATATAATCTCCATACAAAAAATCGTTTTTGAAAGAGACAGACATATTGAAACTTTAAAAATCACTGTAAATTTGTTTTTCAACCGATTGTGTTTTTTTCTTCACGAATCGTCTGCTACTAATCTATATTTTAAAAATAATTCATAAAATATGGTAATTTCATAAAATATGGTGAACAGTCCGATCTCCCATTGTTTCCGACATATCTTACGTATTATAAGCCGTTGTTTGTAGACATAACAGAAGAAACTTTCATGATATGAACTGAGAACTAATATGTTACCACAAGTCCTGGAATGTTCTGGAATGTTCTTCATACGAGTATTAGAACTCTAGATAGAGCTTCATATTAAACTTTCATAGGTCAAACTATTGATATTCACAGTCTCCATTCTCTTCAGTTATACAGGGTGTAATAAAACAGGGGTACCTACCTGAAACTAGTGGTTATGGCCGCTGCCTTCCGTACGGGAGACGCGGGTTCGATTCCCACCACGTACCAATGTATTTTCGAATTTAGAATTTATAGGTACGTTTATTCGACGCTCTTACGTTGAAGGAAAATATCGTGATAAAACCTGCACACTCCTGCGAAGAAATTCAAAGGTTGTGTGTGAAGTCAACCAACCCGAACTGGGCCAGTGTGGTCGACTAAGGCCTTATCGCCCTGATACAGGGTAGGCTCGAGCCCCTCGGCGGGCGACAGCGACAGTACTCATGAAACTGAACAACTTTTCCCAAAAAAATGAAGAAAGGCACTTTGAATTTCTTCGCAGAGGTATTCTGAATAAAAAATAAAATAGTATATAAAATAGTAACCCTAATAGGTTTCCTTATGACGACGTTTTCCATTTACCGTAAGAGCGTCGAATAAGTACATATGAATTCGAATTATTTATTCTGTGGTAAAGGTAATTGTATCAACATCATCATCATCATCATTTTCAGTCCACATCCACTCACTGCTGGGTACAGGCCTCTTCTCGACTGGACCACTCCTCACGGTACTGTACCATCCGCATCCAGCCTGATCCTGCCAGTTTGGCAATGTCATCGGACCATCGATCTGGTGGTCTGCCCACTGGCCTTGGCCTTGTTGTAATTCCCCTTGGCCAACTTGTATTTTATGTTGTATTGTATGTATGTTTTAATTTTGTTCACTGTAGCGTAATAATAGGTACATTCTTTGTAAACTTTACAGCACCATATCGCCAATAAACTTAACAGTTTGGCTGTGACTTTTGTAGGTACTAGCTGATCGTCATCATAAAAAAAATCGATAACACATCGGTACGTGGTGGGAATCGAACCCGCATCTCCCGACGGGAGGCAGCGGCCCTAGCCAATACACCACCGACTGACTCAGTTAGCTACACATCAAAATCAACATCAACGGCCCGTTACAGTCCACTGCTGGACTATGAGCCTCCTCCACTCAAGTGGAGTGTTTTGCCATAATCTCCACGCTTGGCAGGCGGGTTGGAGATCGCAGATTAAAAGGTTACTGTATCAGAAGCGCTGCTGCCCGTTCCCTGTTCAATGCGTGGTCCCTAAGTCGCCTCTTACGACACCCACGGGAAGAGTAAGGATTGGTGACAAATGTATTCTACTCTGCCGTCACCACACGGCGTTAGCCACACACCAACGATCTACTCGTAATGCTAGATTTAATTCAAATGCCTTCAAAGTTGTGTTTTCCCACCACGTTATTGAGCACTATGTTGGTCAGACCCTAATCCCAGTGCTCTCACCAATCGTCCATTTGAATCCCACATTGTGACATCGCCCTAATAGAACAAAGTAACAAAAGAGAAGGGGTGTGAAGACATGGCTAGAATTTTATTTATCAGCTTAATAAATAAATAATAAAAAGTTTTTTATTTCTGATCAAAATTTTACATTCCACATTCCACTTATTACAAACTAGATTTTTCGGCAGGAGCACCAACTCAATCAAATTATCTACTCACCATCTTGAAACAAAATGGCCGATCGCTCTATCTTTTTTTTAGACTAAAACGAAGTCTTTTGTCTATGAATATGTGTTGCCATACCAAAATTTCTATAAGTATGTTATGCTTAACTCTTTAAAGAATCAAAAAAAGTGTTCTTTACTGGGGCTTGTCCATTATTGCATTCCGCTGTGTGGTGACGGCAGAGTAGAAAACATTTGTCACCAACCCCTACTCTTCCCGTGGGTGCCGTAAGAGGCGACTTAGGGACTACACATTGAACAGGGAACGGGCAGCAGCGCTCTCTGATACAGTAATCTTTTAATCTGCGATCTCCAACCCGCCTGCCAAGCGTGGAGATTATGGCAAAACCAAACACTTAAGTGGAGGAGGCTTATAGTCCAGCAGTGGACTGTACCGGGCCGTTGATGTTGATGTTGAAGCAAAAAGAGATGCTTTATACTGGCGAGTATTATATAGTATTAAATACAAGACTGGCAAATGTCTACACGATACTTTATCCCTTCACCCACAAAAACCACATCTTCTTGCTTTATCTATGCATCGACCTAACTGAAGTGTCTTACTTCAACCTCAAAGTGATTTGTTGCTAGTCAAACGGCATTAGTCACTAGAATTCGGTACTAGGCCGTGCAATGTCGGCGTAGGCAGACCAATTTGTATGCGGTAGAGGCAGGTGGGCTGGGTACAGGCAAGTGCAGGTCAAGCGTGATAATTT